>PVKB01008514.1:0-15811 GCA_004027205.1 Ctenodactylus gundi | reverse complement strand
AATACCATCCGTATCTGGAATCAACCATAAAAGTCCAAATTCAAGTTTATTCCTCATGAACCTTGAATTCCTCCCAAGGAAGTCACTGCTTCTGTGCTGGCTACTTGTTGTGATGAAGTTGTTTTCCTGTCCTTGCTGACTCCCAGGCCCTAAACCATGGGCACGTTCCTCTGCATTTCCTTGTCCTCCAGCCTCAGCCCGGTGGTGGGCCACATCAATCCCTGTTGTGCTCCCAGGGCCCACTGCGTGTCCTGCCCGGGCAACCCATCCACTTTCCAGCAGGCCACCTCAGAGTGTTTTCTGCTCATACCCTCTGTGCTGTGCTGTGCTTCAAGAAAAAACACACACCCATGGAGATAAACCCACAGTGTTCAAGTCCCAGTACTGTCCCCAGAGCTCTCATTTACCCCCAAAGGATGTAACTCATCACAATGATCTGAGAAGTTCTCCATTGTCACCTCTCGCTTTATCAATTTCTATGGTATTATGGTTTGGCTCTGGAGAGTCCCCCAAAAGTCTCATGTATTTTAATGTTATGGATTGTCTATGGAACCATGTGCTGTTGGTGGATTAGGGTGTAGTCTGGAAGGGTGGATTACAGTTAAGTTAGGATTAAGGGCATTTGAGTTAGGATTAAATGTGTATAAATTAAGATTAATGGTGTTTAGTGGCCACACCTTCCACACATGGATGCAAAAGGGACTAATAACTGGGCAGAGACCTGGAAGGATTATATAAGCTGCTTCCTGCTGTTGTGGTTAGGATCTGGAGTGTCTCCCAAAAGTCTCATGTATTTTAATGGAACCATGTGATGTTGGTGGATTGAGCTCTGGTCTGGAGGGGTGGATTACAGGTAAGTTAGGATTAACGGTGTGTAGTGGCCACACCTGGATGTAGGAGGGACTGATTACTGAGGGGAGACCTGAAAGGATACATAAGCTGCACCTGCCTTCCTGGAGGGCTGGCGCTAGTCTCAACTAGCCTCAGCTTGTCTTCCTGTTTGTCCAGGGAAGCTGCCTCCACCTCTCTCTCTGCCGTGTACTTCCATTGTTGCCGGCCACCCCCGCATGGACTGTGACCATATGAAATTGTGAGCTAAAATAAACCTTTCCTTTCTTGAATTTATGGATGTCAGGTATTGAGTCACAGCGACAAAAAGTAACTAAGACATATGACTTTAATTCTCACTTCATAAAAAAAAAAAAAAAAAAAAAACAGAAGCCATCAGAGTAGAGCTCATCTACACACACATCTGGGGCTAAACCTCCATTCCTTGCTGTTGGGAGAGGGACAGACTTCTTCCTGGTAGTTCGAAGCGAATCCCTCGCATTCACTTCTCTATTGTCTGTTTGACATTGGTATTACATACCATACATGCGCAAAATGTGTTCAAGTCTCTGGCCTCCTGAAAACAAGCCAACCAACCGTAACAGCAGCACTCCACTTGCAGTTGCTACCACCCCTCTCCCTTCATTCCTCAGCTCAGTTTCTGGAGTAGGTGGCCCCAAGCATAATCTTCACTTCTTAGTGCCCCTCCATCCTTGCCTTCATACCAAAAACTGCTCTACTTTGACTTTTTGATACTACCATAATGGAACTGCTCTACATGGTAACCAAGGCTTTTTCAGGATCTAGCTTGTCTTTGCCACACTCTTTGTGCCCCAGCTATGATAAGCAACCTAGACCCTCCTCATGGGCCATCTTTTTCTTTTGATACATGCTGTTCTCTCTCTTAGGAAACATTTCTTCTCACTTTTCACTCCTTAAATCAATTCTACTTCACTAAAAGTTTGGATTGGTGTTCCTTCCATGTGCTATCACAGAGCTCTGCACGCCCCTCTTCCAATTTTCCAACCCTACAGAAGAGCCATCCCCTTCTCTGGATACTTTCCTTAGCAGGACTTGTATCTTATCCAGAGTAGTTAATACTGCATTTAGCAGATCCCAAGATAATAATTTTTGGACAGATAAAATTTTAGTTACAAAAGATGATTTTTTTTTTTAAAAAAAAGAAGGTGTTTAAAAGTACATTTACAAGCCATTTTTCGTATATATGAACTGCAGAGTCTCAGGACATTTGACACTCTGCCTGAGTGAAGGCTGAGGAATTTCGGGATGTTATTGTCGTCACAAAACCCCCGCATCTCTGTGATTTCAGTGTTGCCCAAACTGGACTGTTGAATTTGTTCTCCCAAAGGAGAGTTCAGATTTCCATTACCCTGTAAGTCACCCAAACTCCCTCATGCTCCTCTCCCGATGAACCAGGGAGAGTCTAACAGCCCACAAGTCCACAGGGCTTAGATATCATCTCTGTACTTACATCTGGGGACAAGGACCAGTGAAAGTCATCTCTGCTGCCAATGCAATAGAGCAGCAGCCACCCCCCAAAGGAGCATTCAGCTCTTGGGTAGAACAATAGCTTCAACCACTCCATTAGACTAGAAGCTTACAGTGTTGGGCAACCCACCGGGACCAGCTGCCTATGACATGTCCATGTGAGTGTTGCTGGTTGCTGTCACTGCATCTTCTCAGTCATCTCGATAGCCACTGCATGCCAGGTTATTGCTACCTGTGGCTTGGGCTCCTTTGCTTCATCCTCCAGCCCTGCTCAGTGGCTGGTGCTCTTTCCTTCTGATGCCTCTATGAAATCACTCCTGCCCCTCTTCCTTTGCATTTCAAATTCTGCCCATCCCTCATTCATCCCGTTTCAAGGGTCCCAGCTTCCATAAAGCTACCCCAAAGTCAGCTGCATCTCTGGAGTCCTCACAGATCTTTATGGTAGAACCTGCCATTGTGCTGTCATTTGTCTGTCTACACTTGTCTTCAACTAGATCTCAGGAAAGTGAAGTCTGGGTCTCATCCATTGATTGGGTGAGTATTTGTGATGTATTCACTGTGCCAGGCTCCACCCTCCCACTAGGGAGCATCTGTGAGCATCCTACAAAGGTCCCTGTGGACTCAACATAGTGTAGGAACTGGAAAAGTAGTATCTGTCACTCTGCTTTTGAATAAAAGAGTCATGAAAGAAAAGGTAGAACAAAGTAAGAGTCTAAATTTGCCCTTGTATTTCCTGGTTCGTGGTAAATTGTTTTGTCTCCCATTTCAATAAACTTTTAAAAAGTTGTTTTAAAAAATAACATGAGATCCTTATACAAAGTACATCGTCAAGAGGACATGGAGGGGCAGGCAGTTCACACCAAATCTGGGGAGTCCCATGAGCCAGACTTGACTGTAGTAATTCTGAGGAGTCCAGTGCGGTGGGTGATCATGGTGACGTGTCTAGGGACTGAGGTTAGGTGGGCGTGGAAGCATCAGAGCAAACTTAGAGGCAAGGAAAAGAAAACAGGGCAACACTTTGAACCTCCGATTCCAGAGCTGTGGTGTTGCTTCTCCCTGTGCTTAGTCCCTGTCCCCACCTCCCACCTCCCACAGGAACAAGTAGATTTGGTAACTGATTAGTGTACCCTTGGGAACATTCCAAGGGAAGTGACCTTTAAAAAAAATTAAGTCAGGGGGCAGAACCAAGATGGCATCAGAGTAGGAACTCCAGGAAGGCTACTTCCAAAGAAATAAACAAGGGAGGCAGATAGCTAGAGGAAAGTAAACCTTAGTACTATCACAAAATCTAAGGATTAGAGGTTTAAAAATAAAGTTGGATGATCACAGGCTGGAGAGGTCTTGAGTGGGGTTCCTCCCATCTCCTGCAGACGTTTGAGCATGTGGTGGCAGACGCACTCTCCAACACACAGATGGGAACAAGATATCGGCTCTGTGAGGTCTCTAAGTCATTCATACACCCACGCATTGGGGCTGCAGAGAAGCTGGCTGTCCTCTCTCATGTGGAAGAGGCAAGCAAGCTGTGGAATTAAGCAAGCCAAGTAGCATCAGCTCTAAAAGCCAGGCCAGCAGGAGAAACAAAACAGGGAAGAGGAAGGTGAGCCCCTTACACTATCCATCCTACCCAGGAACCCTAAAGCATCAGGAGGCAGCCAGGCTGTAAACATAAGCTGGACCACGACTGGAGCCACCACCTGTTACGAATTGTGAGAATTTGATAAGGAGTCTACCTTTCTGCCCAGTTCTCTGTGCTTGAGGAATTGACCTGCCAGGGCATTGGTGACTGGGGACTGCATTTGGACAGAGGAAGACCCAGAGAATTGCAGAGGCAGAGCTATGCATGCAGTGGGAATTACACTAGCACATCTCCTGGTGAGCTCAGGCATCACCAGGACAGCTAGGAATAGCACTCGGACAACTGGGAAATCCCCTGGACCAATGACTGGATAGAATGCTATCAGACTGAGCGACTTAGTGCCTGGAAACGGTGACAGTCAAAAAAGACAGGGGGGTGACAGCTTTTGTTTGCTTGTTTCTTTAGTCTGTTTTTGTTTTGTCTGGGTTTTGTTTGTTCGCTTAGTTTCTTACTTTTCCTGAAATTGATTAAGTTTTCTTATTTTATTTCTAGTCCTTTTTTGGCCCTCATTCTCCCACTTCACTTCCACCTCCTTCTGTCTCTTTATCTGCTGGTTTCTGAATCTCTCCCTCTCTTGATTAATGTTCTAAGACCTTTTGCACAAATCTTTCTTCAGATCCAGATGCTATAATCTCTCTACTTCATTCACAACTCTCCCTAACTCATCTGAATCTTGCTCATCGTGATTTTCTGAACCTGTTGTTCTCTGACTGGGGTAGGAGTATTGTCATTGTTTTCTCTATCATATAAATATTTCTCTGCTTTCCATTCCATACCTAAAGTTAATCTCTAATCTTAATCTGTTCTCCCCCTATGCCAAATTCCCTTACTAATAGAACTTTTAAGTATACACAACTTACAACCTATTGTAGTTTGGATCTGGAATATCGCCCAAAAGTCTCACGTATTTGGATGTTATGGATTGTCTATGGTATCATGTGCTCTTGGGAGATGGGTGCCTAGTCTGGAGGGATTGATTGCAAGTGTATAGAGTGTAGATTGGATTACAGGAGCGTGATGGGTGGTTACCTCACCTTCCACACCTGAATTGGGTGAAACACTGAGGCTGGACCAGGGGTGGATCAGTGGGACAGACCTGGAAGGACAGATAAGCTGCTTTCTGCCTTTCTTAAGAGACTAGACTTGACTTGCCTTAACTTGGCTTCCAGTTAGCAATGTCATGAAGAGCTGCCTCCACCTCTGCCTCTACCATTTACTTCCACTGTTTCTGACTGCCACTGAGTGGACTGTGAGCTTCCAAGACTTTGAGTTCAAATAAACTTTTTCTCCCCTGATTTGTGGATGTCAAGTCTTAAGTCACAGCAATGAAAAGGTAGAACTAAGATACAGCCATATAGATAGGCTAGTAGAGATGCATTATCTTTATATTATTTAGCTAGTAATACATTAGTAACACAGTTTTGTGTATATAACATCAATAATATAGTGGTGCCGTGAACAAATTCCTACCAAAGTATATAGATACTTCCATTAGTAGTTTATATCATAAGTAAGTTAAATTGGGATTGAGTGTATGTATCAATATTTGGTTAGCATAAACATATAGCTAATAGGAAGTAACTATAAATATAAATACAAATATACATCACATTATCTAAAAGGATATAATGGGTGAACCTAATAAGGGTGTATAGCCTCTGGTGGTTCAGGTTAGTCTGGATAAGCAACCATAGAGCTCTATTATTCTGATGCTTGTGCTATGCTACTGATATTAATAGAACATTTCAATAAGTCAATAGTAGATTTAGTTAGATATATAGTGAATATATTGTACCTATTAATGTTGTGAGTAGAATAGTTATAATATTAAATTAGCTACTAAGCTTTGACAATAATATTAGATGGTAACATAAATGTAAATCTTTATGCAAAGCGTGGATGTTGACATAGATAATGATCTTCATATCCAAGGTAGACTAACAAATATTTTGTCTGTAGATGATATAAAGTTCTGTATTCTGTTCCTCCTTCACCAAAGAGTGGAGTTGATTAAGGTCTCAACAGAAGGCTAACCATTGAGAATGCCTTCAAAACTAATAGCTAGATAAATTGAGCACAGTCACAAATTCTAAAACCTGAATGAGCTCAAAGAAACAAGTAAGGCAGAAATAAAAGAATCTCTGGAAAGAGACAGAGTCCATAAAAAGTACCTGAGCTTCAACTCACTGCAGCAGAACCATGGGGAAACAAGGTAATAAGTCACCTACAAAAAAGGGGTTACACCCCAGAAATGGATACCAAGGATCTTGAGGTACCAGGACCTAGAGACAATAATGTCAAAAGGAAATTGACATACTGGCCAAGAAACTCACACAGGACCTAAAAGAGATGTACAGGGAGCTCAAGTAGACATACTTGAAGAAACACAGGCATTAATAAGTTAGAGGATTGTCAAGGAGAAATAAATCAACAGTTAATGAAAGCAAATTAAGAAATTAGGGAACAATTTGTCAAAGATATAGAAACAATGAAAACTGAACTCTAAGATATGAAAAACTCACAGGAAAAAAACAAGTAAATGGCTTGAACACTTTGAGAACAGATTATCAGATCTTGAAGATAAGGTGGATAAACTGGATCATGCGGTCAGCGAGAACCAAAAAACAAAAAGAAAGAGACTAGGTGCAATAGCAGATGGATGACTCAAAGAGAAACAAACTCAGATTTATGGGGGTGCAGGAGAAAACTAAAGACAGAAGACTTAAAGGACATGTTCAATGAAATTGTGGAAGAAAAGTTACCAAATCTAAGGAGAGAAATGAACATTGAACTACTACAGTTCTATAGAATTCCAAATAACTTTAACCAGAAGAGAACATCCCCATAACACATTAAAATCCTAGAGACTCAACACTAAGAGAGAATACTAAAAACTAAGAGGGAAACAGAGGGTGCCTTACAAAGACAAACACATCAGGATAACTGCAGATTTCTCAAACCCTAAAGGACAGGAGATCAGGCAGTGATATCATCCAAGTGCTAAGAGAATATAAATGTGAATCCTGACAGCTATATCCAGCAACATTATCTCTCAGAATAGAGGGAGAAATTATAATTTTCCATGATAAAAAACCTAAAGAAATTCATGTCCACTAGACCAACATTGCAGAAGACACTTAAAGGAATCTTAGACTGAGAAAGGGAGACCAATGGCATCCCAGAGAAAAGAAAAAACAAAACAAAACAAAAAAAAAAAAAAACAAAAAGAGGAGAATGAAATGAAAAGGGTAGGTCAAACAATTAACATTGAAGCATCGTAACAATGGCAGGATGTAGCAAATAAACCACAATAATAGCACTGAATGTTAATGGTCTCAACTCACCTATCAAAAGACAGATTGGCTGACTGGATCAAAAACCAAAAACCCACAATTTGCTGTTATTAGAGACACACTTTACCCATAAAGAAATGCACAGACTGAAACCAAAAGGATGGAATTCAATACTCCATGAAACTAGGCCCAGGAAACAAGAAGGGATTGCTATACTATACTCAGACACAACAGATTTCAAACAAAAACAGATCAGGAGGGACACAGATAGACACTATATACTAGTTAAGGGAACAATACAAGAGGAAGAACTCACAGTTATCAATATCTGTGTTCATAACTCTGAGGAACCCAATAATATAAAACAATCCAAAGAATGTGTATGCCTTGGGGAGGCTCCCAGAAGTCCAGGCAAACAGCCTCAGTGGTCAAGGTCACCATTCACTTTTCTGTACTTGAACTTTCTGTTTTTTGATGGCAGCTGGCAGCCCTTTATGACCTTGGTTTGTCTTACTGTGGAAAACACTACAATCTTCAGAAGGATGTCTGATGCTAGTCACAATGAGTGTGGCCAAGGGGTGCACCAGTAGTGGGCCTTCCAGGGGGCAGAGGTCTCTGCTTCCTCCAAGCCTCAGTGAGGAGCACATTGTCGTACATTGCATACATACATGAGAATGTCGGTTATATTGTCTCACTTTGGGTCAATATCATCAAAAAATTCAAAATCATTTTTACAATTAACAAAAAAGGAGACATTTACATAAGAACAATGGAACTCTTGAAGCCAAATCTCAGTGACAGGTGCCGTCTTAGCTGCCCCTTCTCTAGGGAGAGGTTGGGGAAAGTTTCAGTGCTCAGAGTCATGGGACATTTCCCTTGAGATGATGGCACCTGCAAGGCACAAATAGAAGACAGCACGGCCCTGACCCAAGTTGGTTTTGGACTTCCAGGCTCCAAGACCAAAGACAGCAACACCTGTGTGTAAACCATCTTGTCTATGGTACTGTGACGGCTGCCCTAGCAAACTAGCAGTGTTTCTTTGTGATGTTTTTGCTTTATTTCAATTAATGTAAAAAATGGTTTTAAGATCTAATTTTTCAAAAAGTCTTGTTGGAACTATAGAAAAGAATTTAAGGCTACTTTACACACATAAAATTAAAGTAATTAGCCAATGACAGTGGTACACACTTGCGATCCCAGATACTCAGGAGCGTGAGGGAAGAAGATTGCAAATTCAAAGCCAGCCACACTCGTAAAGGTAACATAGTGAGATCTGTCTTTAAACTAAACTAAATTACAGTAGGCTGAACTAAACTAAACTATATTAAAGGGGTTATTTTTATTCCCTTGTGGTCTAACTTCAAATTCTTAAAGCACTTTTTATCTTATCTCCTTTTGGGATATGATCCACTAATAGTAACATGTTACTGTGCACTTAGTCAAGACAAGTCCTATATGTGATCTCATTTGTATTCTCAGCCCTCTAAAAAGCCACACCCACTTTACAAATGAGGCTTCTGAAGACAGGATCCCATCCCAGCTCACGTGTCAGGCTCTGGAGTGCTGCCTGACCATTAACTGCTTCCCTAAGCTGCCCGCCACGTGTAGGAAGCAGGCAGCAAAGATTTCCAGCTCTGAGAACACAACAAAAACTGGCCTGTTGCCTGGTGTAGAAGAGTGCCAATAAATATTGATATATAAAGTGACTAGCATAAATTCTGACTGCATTTACTTTGGAGGATTAGCCTACCCACTAGAATGCTATTCAGAGGAAAAGGAAATTTCCCCATGTTTTCTTTAGTTCTTTGAGAAATCAGCCTTATGTGTGGTAAAAGTATTCAACTGAAAACAGGGACCAGGTTTGGGTCCTGATTCTCTGAAGTTTGAGATGGAAGACCATGGACAAGTTCCTTATTTGACTGAGTCTTGCTTGTTGGTTTATCTGTAAAATAAGGGTGTTGGATTATATAATATTTTAGAATGTCCTTTAGCTCCATAGTGCCATAATTCTAAGAATTCTAATGAGAAATACTTGTAGATTATTAGCTCTTCTAGCTTCTGTCTCACTTTTCATCCGTATAAAATGAATTTCTCTTTTTTGGCAGACAGCCCTCTCTCAGACATCCCTGGGCAAAAGGAGACTCTTGCTGTGGATAGCAGCTTTGCTAGCATGAGGCAAGTTTCTCCTTCTTGGAACAGGAGGGATCTCGGGGTTTCAGCTCTGTCTGACCCACTGGCAGGCAGAAGAGGCATCTGTAGAAGAGGGGTCCTCAGCAAGTATTCCCTCCTGTGCGGGCTCCACAGCTGAGCACTGCATGTATACAGTGCACTGACGTCCAGAGAACTGGATGGGAACCAGACATGACCCATCAGCACAGCACATGACTATCAAAACCCAGCCCCTTGGAACTTGCCAGTAATATTTCCCTTCCTGCTTCTCTGTCACAGTTGCTCATTTTATATTTCAGAGCCCTTGAGAATAAGGATTCAGTACTGCCCTCTGTGTACGCCAAAGGGCTCTGTCAGTGCCACCAAATGGGATGCCGCCAGAAAGCTCGCTCTCCAAGGAAGAACACCTGTCCTGGATGCCTAGGGCTGTTTCTAAATTGGGCTTCCCTCCTGCTAATATGATCTCCTACTTTCCAAAGGCAAAATTAGCAGAACTGCATTTCCCTGATCTTTTCCAGGTGATGATGGAGATTACGGGAACCTGACAAAAGTCTATAGGTAGGTGGCTTAGAATAGCCTCCTTACTTCCTAAAATGAGGCAACACAGAAAAGCAACAGGGCAAAATCAGTCCGTCCAGGGGAAATACCCAGAACAACCTCGGCCTCCCCATGCACAATGAATCCTATCTGAAGCCACTAAGAGTGAAGGTGGCTTCGGTGACCTGCCTTTCCCTATGACTGTGCTGAGCCCTGCCTGGCATTCAGGTGTCTTCACGGGGGTTAAAGCTTACAATATTGACTGAAATGTCCCTTTAATCAATCAGCTTTTATTCTGTGCTGGGAATGGAACACAGAATCTTCCCACTATGCTACATCCCCGAGCCCCACCCCCTTATTTTATTTTGAGGCAGTCTTACTAAGTCACTAAGTTACCCGTGGTGGGCTCGAATTTATCAGTCTCTCAGAATGCTGGAGTTGGAGAACTGCACCACCACCAGGTCCAGATAATTAATCAGTATTTCAAAAACCTGATTATTTCATTAATGACACAAACCCCTGAGTGTCTTCCTTACTCCTGAAGCTGTGTTCTCATCTCTGTGTGCCTGCACTGGTCACACTTGACTCTCACAGGTGTCCTTGTGTTTGCTGCTTGTGTCTCCCTTTATACTGCAAATCTCTTTTTAAGACAAGGACTGGATGCTGTTTGAATGTCTATCACAGTGCCCTGCACAGAAATAACAGACAGAATGTGAGCCAAAGAGCCTGTTAGGGAGAGGTGGGGACTGTAATGAGTGACGCTGTCCGTGGTCCTGAAATGGCGCCCTTGGACCGCATGCAGACTTCTACTTCCAAGTCACCTGGCAAAGTAGAAACCAGGCTATGAGATATGCCATAACATAGTGAGAAGAGAAAAAATATGATATACTGGAGGGACAACAGACAGACAGACAGACAGACACGCCCCAGAAAAAGCGTTGCTGTCATATCCAAAGTATTAGTGTTAACAAGAGAGAAGTCCCAACCAGAAATGCTTGAAATGAAGAAACTCTGAGGAGAAGGAAGATCGTGAGTGTATTCAAGTGTCAACCTGAACAAACACTCATACGGGCTCCAATGCATCTAGGTTGACAGGGGACAGCCAAAGTGATGTGCACCCCATATCTAAGTGCTGATACTTAACCTTTGTTTTTATTTACTCATTAAAATATATGTTATTTATGTCACTCATGACAAATTGTGCCTTTCATACTATGTGATGTGTGTAGCTGATTTGCTGTGGGTGGAGTGTAACTTGTCTTTTGTCACTTTTATCATGTCATAGATAGATAATGAAAATCCAGCCAGTCTCCCACACTGTAGGGTGGTAAATTTATATTTCTCCAACTTTTTAGCACCCCTTTTCCTTTCCTCACTGAAGAATGTCAACAAGAAAATAATGTATGTCCTCATGTCCAAAAGTAAAAGGACACAATAAAGAAAATAAGGTTATTGTGCTTGTGTACTTTTCATTCCTCCTCAGTGGAAAATTTGTTCACATGCCTGCTAGCAAACAATCCTTTGTTTGTGCTCTCAACACCATCTCCTCTCATCTTTTGAAGGACTGTGCATTTGCAATTACATCCTTTCTGCATTAAATGTTTTACTTACTCAGCACCATTCCTTATGTTCATAAATATGCTTTGGTATTTCTTGTGTGTTAAAGGCCTCCCTGAGCCTATATTCTACTTGTGTAAATCATCTTTCCTCTACTATTGCAGGTGACAGAGATAAACTTATAAAGAGAAAAGATTGGTTTTGATTCACAGTTTTAAAGGTTCAAGCCCGTGGTCAAATGGACCTATGGCTTCTAGGCCTCTGGTGGAGATGTCAGATAACAAAACTACCCACCTCATGTCCAGCAAGAAAAAAGAGAAAGGGGTAGTTGCAATCCCATAATTCCTTTGAGGCCACCCCTCTGATGACCAAAAGATTTTCCATTGGCTCTATTATAATTTAGATCTGGGAAATCCTCTTGCATTTGAATATAGTGGAATGGGTATGGAACCATGTGCTGTTAACATGAACCGTGTCATGCATCTTTGGGTAGTGCCTGGGCAGAAGAGGTGGAACAGTGAGGCTTGACCCAGAAGGGGCAGATCACTGGGACAGGACCAGGGGACGTATGCTAGCTCTGCCCTTCCTCCCTCACTTTGCCTTCTGGCTGTCATGGGGTGAGCAACCTTCCTCTGCCTAGGCTTCTGCCATGTGCTTCTTCCATTGCCAACTGCCCATGAGTAAACTGAGACCTTCTAAAATGGTGAGCTAAAATAAATATTCCATCCCTTAAGCTGTGGATTTTAGGTATTCTGTTCCAGCAACAACAACAACAAGCAAACAAACAAACAAAATAGGCTCCATTTCTTAAAGGTTTCAGAACTCCCAAATAGCACCAACATGGAGACCAAGACTTAACACACGACTTACCGACTTATGAAGGACACCTACTTAACCACAGCACCCAGGACCCCTCCCGCTACTATCCTGTTTCTTTGTTCTCCTTTATAGCAAAACTTGTAAAAGGCAGCTTTGATTTCTGTGTCCATTTTCTCTAACCAATTCCTTTCAAGACCACGATCTACTAAAGTCACTCAAGCTAGAGTACGGTAGATGATCTCTGCGTTGTCCACTTCTCACTCATCTTTTTCCTTAGCTTGTCACCACCAGTGGGCATAAATGCTCAGACCTGCCTTCTTGAAACGCTTTCACCATTTGGGCTTATTTATTCTTTTTCCTAGGCTTTCCTTCCACCTCGCCGGGCATGCCCTAGTTTTTGCTGCTAGCTTCTCCTCTATGTCCAAGCCTCTAAAATCTATTTTCCTTTCCTCATCGATGCTCCTTCTCTTGTGATTTCTACTCTGTTTTAAAGCTTTAGATAATGAAACCTCTCTACTTTAATTTTCTAGGCCCATTCTCTCCTCTAAACAAAGGATACACACGCTCGTGTCCCCTTGACATCTTCGCTCACACAGTGGATTGGTAGTGTGAGCCTACATCAGAATTTTTCCAAAATAGTTCTGAATTCTGATGGTTGTCTATGGTTAAATATTAATTAAGCTTCTTTTGTTTAAAACTACCCAAATTAATACAATATGCTAGATTACCAACTACATTTATTTTCTATTGTTGCTGGAAAAAAATCATAACAAACTTGTGGCTTAAAACCACACAAATCTTTTCTTTTACATTTTTGAAGTCAAAAGCCAAAAGCGGATATTTCTGGGCTAACATCAAGGTGCCAGTAACACTGAATTCCTTTCTCAAAGCTCAAGGATAAAATCCGTGTTCTTGACTTCTCAGCTTCGAGCAGCCTCCTACACTCCTTGGCTTACACTCCTTTTTTCCATCTTCAAAGTGAGCAACAGAAGACCGAGCCTTTCTCACAGTGCATCCTCTTCACCTCTTCCATCCGTATGTAAGGATTTCTGTGATGATGTTGGGCCTATCCACATAATCCAGAATTGTCTCTTTATTTTAAAGTCAGGTGACTTTCAGTAAATCTAGTACCATCTGCAATTTAATTCCTCATTACCATGTAAAAAAAAAAAGTATATCCACAAATTCCAAAAGACAAGACACAGATAATTTCAGGAGGCCATAATTTTGCTTACTAATAAGCCTTCTAAACTTAGTAGATTCTACATAGTCCCCTGATGTAAAAACGTTACCCCTCTGTTATGGCTTGCATCTGGAATGTCCTCCAAAGACTCGGTTATTTAGATGTTGTGGAGTACTTATGGAAGCATGTGCTGTTAAGGATTATGCCTGATCAGAAGGACACTGGGCTTGACTCAGAAGGGGAAGACCACTGGGACAGGACCTGGAAAGCTCTGCCTTTCCTCTCTCACTTTGCTTCCTGACTGGCATGGGATGAACAGCTTTTCTCTGGCTAGGCCTCTACCATGTGCCTGTGTGCTCCTGCCATTGCTGGCCACCTGTAAATGGACTAAGACCTTCTGAAGCTGTGAGCTAAAATTAATCTTTCCTTCATTAATTTATGGATGTCAGTTATTTTGTTCCAGCAATGAAAAAGTAATTAAAGCAAAAATAGGCACCCAGAGTGTTGTCATTGCTGTGGCTTTATTTGTTTTTTTAAACTTTAAATTATATTTCTTATGTCTTTGTATATTTTATAAGGCACAGTGTGACAATTTGATACACATATACAATATTTAATGACCAAGTCACGGCATTTCCTTTCTCTTAGATACGAATCCTTTCTTTGTGTTAAAACAACTTTCCAATTTCTTCTAGTTCTTTTTCCCCCATTTTATTGATATGTATAAGTGCAAAAATTAAGGTTTACAATGAAGTTGATCATTTTGTGCACATACGTGTCTTGTCAAGGTGACAAGGACTTTCCACTCTCCTTTTGTCCCTCCCACTACCCACCTTTTCCTCCCTCCCCATCCTACCCCCCTAGTTCACTTTGTTTTTCGTTTTAAGTTCCATGAGATAGCTGTGATCTGCGTTTCTCATATCAGAGAGACCATTTGATATATCACTTTATTTGATAATGTGGTTTAGAAGCTTTGCAAACTGGTTTGTAGGAGGAGTTTGGAAAAGTATGAAGGTGCTAGCTAGATAAGCCTTAGAATGCTGTAAGCTGAACTTGATGGTAGATTCTGGTGAGAGCTCAGAAAACCAGAATGCAAGAGAGCTGCAGCATGGAGAGGAGGCTGGGCTCAAGAGGTTCCAGATGGGAAATACTTTATTGTCAATTGGTCTAGAAATCATGCATGCTATGCTCTGGGAAAAAGTGTGTCACCATTCTGTCCCAAAACAAACAACTAAGACTTTGCCTGAAACTGACATTGTGGGTGGTGGGATATTTAATCTGCTGGAGAAAATTTCAAGGCAACCCAATGATCATGTAGACAAAAAAGATGTAAAAAGTTTGTAGTCTGAAGCAAAAGAAAGTATGGTTACTAAAGAGATTAGCCCTAAAAAAGAAGCCAAGTACTTGTAATCAGGACTATAAAAAAGAGGTACCTTTAGGGTGTCTCAGGAATCAGCAAGGCCCTACCCTTTACCTGTCAAAGGGTGGTAAGACAAAAGACTGTTTTGAAGAGAGAGCTCCCGGGCACCCTGCACAGAAATCTAGAAACATAAATCCCCAAGTAGTTTAGCCATCTAAGAACTCAGATGCCAATGTGGACGCCTTGGGCCTAGGAGGCCAGACTGATGTTCAAGCAAGCAGCAGACCTTACGATCACCCACATGGTGCTGGTGTCATGGGCATGCAGAATTCAAGAGTTGGGATATCACGGGGATTCTACCCAGATTTCAAAAGAAGGTGTTGGAAGCCAAGTAGTGTGCCCCTGAATGGGACAATGTATGAAATTTTGAAGATGAAGCTGAAAGTGTCATAGAGACCCAAGAAATTTGAAGATGCCAGGAACATAGATTGTTTACAGAGGAAAACCACAGTCTGTTAGCGGAGTCAGCCCAAAAGAGCAACCTTGTAGAGACAGGGCTACCCAAGAACTTTGGAACTCCCATCTCACCAGTGTGCCCCAAGTGCTGGACACCGACTACAGTATTTAATGAAGCTACAGAATTTAACCCTTGGCCTGCTGGGTTTAGAACTCATTTTGGTCTGATTTCTATGCTATAATTCCTCCCTTTTGGAATGGGAATGTTACCATGTGCCCTTGCACATTGTAAGTGGCTCACTTTTCTTTGATTTTCACATGAGTTCTCAAGTAAGCTTTCCTTGAGTCTCAGAGGAGACTTTAGACTTGAATTTTTAGCAGTGCTAGAACTGTTAAGACTTTCATAACTCTTAGAAAAGAATGTAATGCACTTTGCATAAGAAGGTGAGCATGACTCTTTTGGA
>PVKB01008513.1:0-15801 GCA_004027205.1 Ctenodactylus gundi | reverse complement strand
ACAAAAATGCCTTAAGTACATCTGTGTCAAATAATCTCTGGATTTGGTAATCAATTTAAGGCATTCAGGAATCAGATGATTTCTACACTGGGCAAATGTGGCCAAAGACATTGTGCTTATTCCTTCTCTGCTTCCCCTCCACCTTCTTTCTCCTCACATGGAATTTCTGACCACATATTGAAGGCTTACCTATATGGGAGCCAAGTGTGATGATGGCTTTATGATGAAGATCTCCTAAAGGAAGATAGGAATTTTAATTTCTAAATATGTGCCCAGATGAAAAAAAAAGTACTAAAAGGAGGAGAGAATATTGAAATAAAATGTCTCTAGATGACAGTGACCTGAAGCACACAGAGGAATCCCACCAATTCAGGCCCCTCTGGAGGGAGGCTGATTCTTTGGTGGGATGTCACTAACTCTTCCTATTTGGTGGTTGTGCTGTTGAGACACCAAAAGAATCTCTGAACATGAATGAAGGAAATGGGAAGTAATAGCAATTCTTTTCTGAACTTGGAACCATGTATAAACTTATTTTCCAATGGAACTGTGCTTTAAATTAGGAGAGAAATTAAATATTAAATATGAGAACTTTAGTCATAATTGGGTTCATAGCTTTACAATAGCATCATGTTTGGGAAATCTATAGGAGGTAAGAGAAAAGATTAGATCCAAAGGAATAAAGGTTTAAATGTTTACAGCTCAAACCAATATTACCCTGAACTTGGTTACCTCAGAATGTTACACAGTGGCTCCTCTGTACTTAACACTTAAAAAACACTTTGGGAACTTATCTTTCCCCCAAAATGCTGTTACAGTCACGGTTTGTGCCATTGGTTCATAGTTTTCTCTGTTTTTAATTTTTTTGTATATTAAAAAGGGTAATAAAAATTAGGGAAAAAAGAAATGTAGGTGATATCTTACACTTGGAAGAAAATATATTCCCGAGCTATGGATATAGCACAGTGGTGTAGTCCCTGCCTAGCAAGTTCAAGGCCCTGGGTACTATCTCCAAAGCACTCTTTTGAGTCATAAAGCACCAATCTTAGTCACTCTTCTTCCACTGGGTGGAACAAAGTACCTGATCCCCACAGCTTAAAGGAAGAGAGATTTGTTTTGGCTCACGATTCATAGTGGATGCAGTCTTTAGTTGGCTGGTCCCAAGGCAGAATGGGGCAGTGGAAAAGCCCGTTGGAAGACAACTGTTCACTGCACGGCACCAGGGAGCTGAGTAAAGGAAGGAGCAGAGCGTGAGAAGTCACTCCCCACGCAGCCCACGCCTTCTGGCCAGACTCCATCTCCAAACGTGAAATTATTAGGGGACAAATTAGATATGTTACAGCACAGTGGGGAAAAGACATGCACTCTTAGCTGTGGACGTATCAATAGCTCAATGGTCAAGTGCTTGGCTAGCAACTGAGAGGGCCTGGGTTCAATCTCCCAACACTCTTTCATGTTACAAAGTAACATAGTTTGCAGAAATTTTTTTAAAAAATAGTAATAATAAAGAAAACAAGAGGCTATAATCCTAGAACTCAAGAAGATACTAACACCGTCTTTCTGCTTCTCAATACACATGTACGTGGTAAGTTTTATGGCTTGTTTTCACTGCCTTGGTGAAAGACAGTTTCTCCACCTCTCTAATGCCTCGCTTTCCATTTCTATTCCTTTTGCTCAATGTCCCAACACACGTATTTTTTTTTTTTATGGAAAAACCAAAACACTGAAAAAGCCACTCATGCCTTCGATTTCTCAGACTTGAGCCCTGGTGTGTGTGGGCTTGTGTGTGTGTGTTAAGAGTATTTGTGTATGTAAATTGGATTTAAGGGATGGGAACTGATGGTTTATTTGGGTCTCAGGAGTCATTGAAAAGGTAACCAATGTCGGTGTTCCTTGGGAATTATCATGGGATTAAAACAGAGTTCCCCCACAAGGAGGAGAAAGAGAAACCAGGGCTTAAGTCAAGGGTGACCCTGGCCCTCTGAGGGGACTGCTATGTCCAGCAAAAACTGAAGAAGCGAGAATGAAGATGGCCCTCCACTCTGCACCGTCCTGGAGGAAATGACGCTGCAGGTGCATCCCTGGGGACAGAACCTCAAACACCACTGATGTGACAGAGGTGGCAGAAGCTTCCTCCAGCCAGGTCTGTGACAAGTCCAGTGCTGTGCAGGGTACCTTTCTTCTCATATTTTCTTCCAGAACTACAACCTTTCTCATTATCAAGCTGTATTTTGGGAGGTTGATGGAAACAGGTGACACTCTTGGGCCAGCGACAGGCTGCTGTTTCTTTTCTCGGTATCACATATGCCCTGGGAGAGTAGGAAGATCTAAATAAGGATGCATATGTGTGTGTGTGTGGGGGGGGGGAAGGTGTGGGAAGAGGGAGTCCCAGTGGTTTCTGGCTCCACACTTCCCTTCAGACACAGGGCATGGGTTTGCAGCCAAATTTCATCTGAATTACAAAGATGAAGAAATGCGATAGTTCTTGCACCTACTTGGAAAGAGCAAATCTATGCCTGATATAGTCTCATTTAAAGAAAAAAACACAATGAGAGTGGAATCACACTGTATAATGCATCATGACCATTTCATGGTGCTAAATATTCTCTTGCAGCATAATTTAAAATAGCTACATGGTAACTTATGGGCAGCCAAAATATAATTTTTCCACTTCCCTGAAACTGCATGTTCAAGTGTTTTCCAGTAGTCTCTGTTAGCAAAAACTTCTAGACTAAATAATACCATTGCTGTATTTTATACTCCCATCTTTTATTATTGTGTTAAGGAAATTTCAAAATGAATTCCCAGATCAAAATTTTCAGCCTTCTAATGTTTTGAATTCTTAATACACAACAATAAAATGTCTGACAGAAATGTAACACCAACTTTTTACCACCATAATAAGAAATTGCCCATTTCCTGGAATTCTTTTCAGTTCTGGTAACTATTTTTTTTTAAACGTTGGCACTTAGATTAGTGAAGGATGGCATTGTCATCTTTTAACCTGATTATGAAGAATTAACCAATCCCTTTAGGTTGAGATCTCTGACTAATTTTCAGAGGTTGCCCTTTGCCCTGCTGAGAACAGGCCAAAGGATGGGCTGAATTCTACTAGGACGGTTCCACCTGGATACAAAGGGTTGTACAGGGGGGAAAGAGGAAGCAGCATGGGGAAAGGCCCCTGGCTCTGGGACTGCTTCTCAGGGGAAGCTCTGTATAGAAAAGGATGTATAGAAAAGGCTGTGGCTCTCCATTTTTGTGAAAATTACTTGCCAACTCTATGCCCTCGGATGAGTACTTCTCTAAGTCTCATGGTCTCATCAGATGAATTAGAGCAGATAATCATATCTATCTCACTGGCTTGTTGGAGGTCTACATGTGATAGTTCTTCTAAAGTATTGAGCACAATATGGGACACATAATGAGATCATGGGACATGCCAAGTGTTATTACCAATATCCACACTTTTATTTTGTTTGGGGATTCCTATGCTGGAATATATCAGTGTCTTGCTTTCCTCAATGAAAGTTTAGTCTTCCAAGAAAAACAGCACAAAAATTTTGAAAGGTTGAAATCCCAAAAATGGAAGAAAAATGAGCGCTGCACTTTTCTATATTTATTCTAGTCTTTATATGCATGTGTTTGATAGCTATAATTATCATGCATATGTCATTTCATAACCTAATTTGTACATTTATATTAATTCTTATATTGATATTTGGTTTTTATACTTGCATTTTTGATATTTCTTTACTATTCCGTTGAATAATACCCTAACATTCATGTGATGATTTATTATTGGGCATTTGGGAATAGTTTGAGTTTCTTTCTCTCATAATTACCATGATTGCAGACACTGCCTTTCTAATGGCGCTTTGCATATTTAGATTTTTCTTTTCAAGGGCTTGGGACAGAAATGCACCATCAACTTGTATTTACCAACTGACGATGCTGCCAGCAAACTGAAAATATATTTTATAGTGTTGGTGAAAGTAAAGCTTTGTAACTTTTGATTATACTTAAGTAAACTTGCAAAAAACAAAAGTAACCCTCTAGCCTTTTGCTTTTCTTTTCTTTTATTGTTTGTGATGAACAGTTTTTTTTTAAACCAAAGCTAGTTGTTCTGCCTCTTTCATGGTTTTTCTGTACCAGTATAAAAGCTTCTTAAATTGAATTGTCTTATAAAATGGCTTTTCCATCCATCCGTGAAAATTATTACATTGTCACCCACGGGTATTTAATGTCTACCTTGTGCACAGAGTTGTCCAGGCAGTGAGTGTGAGCAGAGTAATGGAAGAGAGCTGGATGGAACAGTGACACGTACAGGAAGGCAGGGAGACAGGCTGGCCGGTAGAGCAGGTTCAGCCTAACGGATGGTTGTGACGAAGTTGGACTTTTGATTGTGTCGCCTCACTGGCCCTTGGTTTGTTCTTCTGTGAATTGCTTGTTTTAGTCACTTATCATTTGTTTTCTTGATTTTTCATGAAGACTTATGGTTGATTTTTGTGTATTTTGATTATGTTTTGAAATGTTTTCTAGTATGAATACATGTCAGAGAGAGAAATACCGCCAAGTATCTATATCTCTGTGTGCATTGCATATGTACAACTACTAGGTCTTTCATAATAAAATCCTGCCAGTTGGGTGTCTTAAACATCCAAAACTTATTTTCTCACATTTCTGAGGCTAACAGTCTGAGAACAAGACATCACCAGGTCCGGTTTCCACCGAGATTTTTTTTTTCCTTTGCTTGTAAATTGTCACCTTCTCGATGTGTCCTTACACGGTTGCCTCCCTGCATATGGCCGGGCCCTAGATGTCTCTCTGTGTGACCAATTTTATCTTCTTATAGAAAGACCAACCACTCAGATAAACCTGAGACTTGCCCTAATACCTATGTACATAAAGAAAAACCTTTTAAATTTTGTGTATGGCATATCTCTACATAATAATTATTTTAAAAGTTGTATCATAGGTGAGTTTTATACAAACAGAGCTAAAATAGAGATTTCAGTGTAAGTGAATTATTAGGGAAATAAGAAAAAACCACAAGTGATGTAAGAGAACTAGGGTAGAGAAGGGGAAGAAGCCAGGATGTGGTTTGGGGTTAGGTGCAGTCTCAGCTTCCAGAGATTAGCGGGGAGGTGCTCATAGAAAATTACAGCCCAGAAAGCTTACATTTTTGAAGCTCGATGCTCTAAAGAACCTTGTTTGGCAGAAAACTATATATTGTACTTCCAAGAGCAAACAAATCCCAGGGACCTGGAACAGGAGTGAAGGTCCCCAAAGCCTCAGATATTGGTATTTGAATGTTGTTGAATACCTAGGGATCCCATGTCCTGTTAAGAGGTGGGCCTGGCTGGAAGAGGTGGATAGATACTTGGGGCTGGACCTAGAAGGGCGTATTCCGGTTGCACATTCCTCCTTCCTCAGCGTCCTGTTTGCTGTGCTGTGAATAGCTTTCCTTCCAGCGAGATTTCATCACTTCCAGCTGCCCGTAATTAGACCAAGGCCTTCTGCAATTGTGAGCTGGAATAAACTTTTCCTCACTGAAGTTATGAAAACTGGGTATTCTGTCCCAACACCAAGAATGTAATTAAGATACCATGCAAATATGACACTGACAAATGTGTGTTTTTATTTGTTCTATCTAAGATGCAGCCCAGCCCATACATAGAAAAATGCTCTCCAGGATTTGTTTACACTTTCTTCTAATAGTTTTTATTGTTTTTCAAGGTCAATGTCAATTTTTTCCTGAATGTTTTCAGGTATAAATTTAAAATGATTTATTCCCACTGGATAATGATTTTTCTCAACACCTATGATTGAAATGGAACATGGAACTTTGGTACAGAGCTGAGTATGAAAGTTAAGTGTGTGGGCTTCTGGCCAAAGCCTTATTCCCACCTCCCTGAGTAGTTCTCCTCTGACAACGACCAAGGGTTCAATCCAACTTTACTCCCTGAATAAGCAGATAATAAAGAAGTGATGAAACTTGATAAGGAAATTTATAGCCAGCTTTGATATTAGGTTGTCATTGGGGTCCTACTGTCATCGTGCACAAGAAGGTTGTTCTCAAGGACATTGCCCTGTTCCTGACCTCTTGGAACAGAGACTCTGAGAAAGCAAAAGCCTTTCTCAGTGACCAGTGTGCTCATAATTACTTCTCATATTCAACTGGAAATGCCTTTGAAAATTACTGGCTTGGGTATTACCAAATGGACTTGCAGAGTCCCTTTCTCCTGGACATGTTCTTGCCTCAGTGGTTGCCTTTCTTTCCTCAAGAAAAGCACTTCTGCCTTGGCTCCCTAGTGAACATGGAAAAGGCACTTTTTTTTTTTTTTTAACTTGAACTCTTTTGGCAAGTGACCTCCCTTTCTATCTTGGCAAAACTCTGCCGGGTTCTTAGTTGACTTCCAATAGAAAGAGTTGTTCTATTATTTAGCTTAACTTCTCCTAAAATCTTCATTTTATTCTGCACTTCACTTTCTTATCGTTTGGGTGCACTCCCTTCACCTCCCAGTGAACGTCACTTCCCTCCTAGGTAGCGCTCCGCTCCGGATGAGTATGTTTTTGTAGCTCACATGGATTTTTCTTATCTCTGATTACTTCCTGTTAAATTAGCTCAGCCTGACTAGGGTCACTGACTCATATGATTGCTTTAGTGGTGCAGTGACCTTGCTGGAGAAGGCTCCTCACACCAGTGATGAGCTATCTGAAAAATGCTGACTTGCGTTTAGGGTGTCACTCATGTCAAGGATGGGAGTGGGACATATTCCCGGCATCAGACCTATGATTTGCTTGTCCAGCTGAGTTGCTCTGAATCTGGTGCAGCATGATGTAAGCCTCTTGGCTAGAGCAGAGAGGGAAGTAGCATGACTTTGTGGTAAACCGTAAGGTACAATAATTAACAACGGTCATAGAGGCATGAAGTTTTTTGAGTTAACCTGTGTGTGAGTTTGTTAATGTCAGAGAGTTCACGGAAATGGCAGGGCCAATCTTTGGGACCAGCTTTGCACTTCACATGCTGGGGGCACATGCTCTAGTATGTTAGATATATTTGGCAGATGAGTTCAGTGCAGCCTATCTAGCCCAATCTCACTTGGATATATTTTCTTCGTTCATTATTCACCCATTTGTATTCACATAACAAGACCAGCCTAATCCCTGCAAAAAGCAAGCAGCTTTGCTTGTATCTCTTGCCTCCTCTTCAGCTGAGGCACTCGGTCTCCCTCCATCCTCAGGTGCCACGGCCATTGCCTTTGCTCCTTCTCGTCCCGATTGCCCTCCCTCCCCTCCCCTTACCATGTAAACCTTTTCTTGACTTCCATTATTTTTTCAACACATGTTCTTCTACAGTTTTATTCTTTCAGAACTCAGATGAGTGGCGGGCGGCTGGAACATCTGATTCACCACTCATTTAAGGTATATGACTTGGCAGCCTTAACTCAGCAGTGAGTGACCAAAAGGGGAATTTACAGCACTAGGGAGCTGCTGGAAGGAGATTTTTAGAGGTGGCAGACATTGGAGGCAAGTTAGGTGTCAGTGGAGAATATGTAAATTGTTGCTACTTTAAAAGTATAATTTTCAAATTAAGTGAGGAAAAAGATTTTCATAGAAAATATAATGAACTCCTGTCAAAATGTATTCAGGTCATTAGTGAGGGAAACAGAAATATGTCAAAAATAATTCAAGGAAAAACAGAAGAACTAAGAAGTTACAGATAATAAAAATAATATTAGACTAACACTAGTAGCTTACAACAGAGTAATAGATAAGATACAAAACTGCATAGCATCCCGTAGGGCCATATAACCTTAGGGGTTGTCTACTGTTGGGCAGAAATTGTTTGCACGTATATTGCATACAATGTATAAGTTAATGTGGAATAATATCTGAGTTCTAATCGGTAGCAAGGGAAGGTCAAGCAGAAGTAGCTTTTTCCTTTGGCAACTAATTCATACTTGAGTAGGACCGGGAAGTGGTGTTGTAGTGGGGCCCTGAAAAGAGCATTAGGGCTCCTTTATAAAGTCTCCCAAGTCTTGGAGACAGACAGACAGACAGACACACACACACACACACACACACACACAGACACGCATACAGACATGAAACATATACATGCATGTAGATAAACACACAACCACACATATATGTATGTGTGTAAATCTATAAACATACATATGTATAACTATATATGTATGTATAACTATGTATATACATATGAACACCTGTACATAGGCACATTTTGTGTCTCTGTTTAAATGTCTGTGTATCTGTATACATATAGGGATGTACATATATATTTGCAAATAATATACATATATGAGACACATCCAAAAACATACATATTATTTATACAAAACATGTGTATATATGATTACTAATATATTACACGTATGTAATCTATATGTCCATGCATGTAATAATCAGACTATACACACTACATGTCATATGTGAATAGGCCTATAATTACATATGTGTAAATATATAATATATGCACACATGTGAAAACACACATACATGTAAATAATTCTTTAGTCCTTATAAATGATACACACGTGTACCATTCATGTGAATATTTCATACATGTACATGTAAAAATCCCTCTGGAACACGTCCTAAAGCAGTGGTCTGCAGAAGGGCAGTGTGCTGACCCTGGTTCTGGTTACCATCCAAATATTATGCTTTCAGTAGTTTGGAGTACAATCTGTGGCCCTTTGCCACACAAGAAAGCAACACTGCAACGTTCTGCGGATTCTTGGGGTTTCCTGCACGCAGGTTCTCCTTGGCCTCTCGCCGCCTGGCGTTGAGGGCAGGACCCTTCAACAGCCACTTATTTGGCTGACTGAAGTGTCGAAGCCCAAAGCAGCACAGATGGGCAGTGCCTGTGGGAATCTGGTCGCCTACTGAGAGGGAGTAACTATCCCAAAAGGGCGTCTGGAGGCACAAGTCTGGGTGGCGAGGGGAAGCTCCGACAGGAAGCGCATGGCCACCAGGG
Organism: Ctenodactylus gundi; assembly: GCA_004027205.1. NCBI lineage: Eukaryota > Metazoa > Chordata > Mammalia > Rodentia > Ctenodactylidae > Ctenodactylus > Ctenodactylus gundi. The sequence continues at coordinate 6,803 of PVKB01008513.1, read as the reverse complement.
CTGCCACCCACCTGTGCAGCTAGCTCCAGGCCACCATGACCTCCGTGAGGGGCTGCGGCTTGCTCTCTTCTTGGGAATTTTATCGACTTGAGGTGCCTTGACCCACTTATCCTGTGATTTCTGAGCAGAAGATGTTATTTTCACTTCTTCACTGCAATTTTCCCCTTAACCTTATTAGGTGTGAGGCTCAGTTTCCCACGAAGTCATTCTCTTGTGGCCCAGCTGGAAGTAGATTTTGCTCTTCATTCCTTGCGGAAGCACAATAAGAGTATGGCGCCAGTGTCGAAGAAGAGGCGCACTGTGGGAACCCGGGGCGAGGCCGAGAGAGAGGCGGACACCGAGGGCGCACACCCTGTTTCTTCCTCTCGACGGCCACGGGGTGTTTTCTGCAAACGTGTTTCTTGGACGTGGTAGTATCCTGGCGCTTCCTCCATTCTACAGGGACCATGTGACAGGCTTGTAGATTCCTGTTCCCCTGAACAGCCTGTCTTTCGTGATTTCATACTTCATGCCTTGATAGAATTCCATTTGCTGCAACATGTCAACCAAAAATGCTAAAAACCCTTTCAGATACCTTAACAGTGGGAGCTCCTTTCTCCATCATTCAGTGAACCTTTCTCAAATGTTTTCTCAGTCTGTGCCAGGCTGGGATAATTTCCCTTTCATCATCAGCTTTTCTTCTTGCATTTGTTCAAGCATTTGTTCTTCCTTATTCTCTCTTTCCTAGACTGGGGATTGAACTCTATCATTTTTTGAACATTTTTTAAAAGTATTTTTGTCATCTGTACCATACCATGGTAACTTTCTGTTCGTAATCTTTTCTCATCTTCTCTGTCTCATCTCGTCTTCTCTCCTTCGTTGCCTGCTTCTCTTCCTGACTTGCCTGAATTTTTACTTTTTATTTCTTATACTAGGGATTGAACCTGGGAAGAGCTGAACTACACTCCAGCCCTTTTTATTTTGAAACAGAGTGTTACTAAGTTGCTCTGATCAGCTTTGGACTTGCAATCCTCCTGCCTCAGCCTCCTGAATAACTGGGATTACAGTATGTGCAACTTTGACCAGTGAATGAACTGCTTTTAAGGCCAAAATAGCAGCCTTGGTTCTAGAAATGGAGAAGCAGGAAAGGAGGAGCATCCTGGCACCTGAAGACCAGCCTGCCTTCACAAGCTACAGAAGTCAAGGACTCCTTCGAATTCTTCCAAGGCAGCAGGATCTAATGGGACCTCGTGGGGTAAATTCAATCTGGCCCAGGGACAGTGAGAAAAGTGCTGAGGCTTGGAATTGAGGCAACCGTCGCACCTCAGACTGGTTTCCAAAAAGCAGTCTTAGCTGTCCTGTGTCCCTTCCTAACCCTTCTGGGGTGACGATCACCACCTTTGCTATTGGCATGGAACGCTTTCCTCCAGAAGCAGGGACTCGCTCACTCCCATGTGTGTTGGGAGCTGTGGGCCACGCCTGCTACAGGCCGTGGTGAGCTCTGCAAAACACTCCAACTCTTTTCCTTGTCCTCTTGTACTGTCCAGCCTGCATTATCCATATGTAGTTCAGACTCAGAGATCTTAATGTTCAAGGACACTTCTGTAAGTACCCTGGTAACCACACAAACGAGGTAAAGAGCTGGAAAATTAAGAGTAGGCTCTGTAGGATAGATAAAAGTTCACACAATTGCCAAACATGATTCTAAGAGCTCTTGCTACAATCCTGTCACATAGGTACTGTTATCCTCACCCAACAGATGACAAAACTGGGGCTCAGAGGAGCTAAGTTGCCCAGTGATGCATAGTTAATGAATACCACAGAAGGAATCAATTTAGGCAACATTGTTTCAAATCGCTACTCTCAAGCACCATGTTACATCACCTTGATGAACATTTACAGTAGAATAGCTACTACTACAAGTCCAAGAGAATGTATGTGGGTGTTTCTGAGGTGTTTGAGGAACCATGGAGAACGGTGGGAAAGGTACAAGTTTAACAATCCACAAATGAACAGGAAAGTCACCTATTGTTCAAAGAACACAAGAAAGATTGAACTTAATTGCTATGGTAATTGTTCTTAACTAAACAAAATAAGAGGGCAAAAGGCCAACCTAAAGGAAATGTTAAATTCTTGCAAGACATCCTTATCTGAGCCTTGTGAGATAGATGCCCATTTCTAAAGACAATGATAGGTATCCAGTGTATTTTTTTTTATTCTCACATTTAATATCACTCGAAAGATACAGGTCCCTGCAAAAAGAAAATCCTAGAAAAGAATGCAAGTGGGGGATTATTTTTTGTAGGTAATATGCATTTTTCACACCATGCTAGCGGAATGAGTCGTTCTCTCTAGTTCGTGGGGTTGAAGCACTTGGATGGAATGTTGCAGCGTTAGCTGTCTCAAGCCTCCTCTGGGGACAGATTCGTAGTGTGATTTCTATAGCAGAGTCCAGGCCACAGCAGTTTGGCTAATTTGTAGCTGGATGCTTCCTCCACCTCTGATGTGCTGGAGCGTAGGCTTTGTGGAGTGCCACTCTTCGCTTGTCCCTGCCCTGATAGCAAATGTAATTTTTAGCATGTGAATCTGTGAGCTCCTGTCCATCCAGACTGGGAGGTGAACCCATGAAGTAATTGGAGCCTGAGCCTCTGCTGGACTCCCACCGCTGGGCTGACTGAGAGACACCTGCTATTAGGCACTGAGCACAGTGGTGGCTCCTTGGAGGCCCGGAGAAGCTCACACAGATGATCGATATGGCAGAAATCACCCCACTTCTACCATTGTCCCTTCTCTCCAAGGCTAGATAATGGGAGGGCTGTCCCCAGAGGACACTATTAGTTTTACATGGAAGATTGGGAGTGAGACCAGCAGCCTTTCTTTCAAAGTTTCTTCTGCTGTGGGCTTTTTATTATAAGGCTATCGACTGTCCTCTTATTTTAGATGAGAGTTCATGTCTTTTTAAAAACAAAAACCCTACATTGATTTCAGTCTCAGAGGAACAAACAGAACAAAGGCTGTGATGCTGCCTCGTGTGGCCTGGCTGGGCTGGACCCTGACCAGAAATGTGCCTGCTTCTGTACTTAAGGGTTCTCTCTTCTTGCTGCCTCTACAGAAGTTTTCTGATGGCCTTCAGGAGAGCATGGAGTTGGGGCTTTGGGTATTCCAGGGCCCCTTAATGAATGAGACATGGTGGGGAAATACTCCATCGTTTCCTCTTCAGCAAGGAAAGTTGAGATGACAGCTACACAGATTGGCTTTCTTCCCATTTTCACAACCACTAACTGATTCTTCCGAGTCTCTTTCAGTCTGCTACCCATGTCTTACTTCCCTTGGTGTCAAGCCACGACAGCTGAGATGATCTGCCATATGAAGGGTGGGGCCCAGAGCTAGATCATTTGGCTTTCTCCTTTCTCCTGCCATTGGCCTCTCTGCGTGCAGTTTGTCCGGAGACTTCCACTGAATTCCAGGTGTGTTATTCATGAGCCATCAATCCCCTCTTCAAGCTGAAGTTTCCCACCTCAGGCTGGATTTATGTCTCTTTCCAGGTCTTGCACTCTACCGTTCTTTCCTTACCTGTAACAATGACGTCCTCACTGTTCTGGTTACCCAGGGGCTCTGCATGATCCTGTTCCTCTTATGTCCACCGGCTTGCCTTTTCCTTTGCCCATTCCTGCCCGCCATATGCAATTACTTGCCTGCCCTCCTAGCTTTACCATCCAAGAGTTCTATGGTGCCCTGGGTTGTAGCCACTATATATCTGACTTTGCAATTCCTCTCTCTCTTTTTTTTTTCTTCTGAATTTCTAAATGCTGCTTGGCCTGCTATGACTGTGTTACAGCACTCTGGGATTTACTTTCTACATTTGCAGACTAAAAATGTTAAAATACAGATATTTTAAAGTCTCTTATTGCATTTGCATTCAGTGTTTCCAAGGTCAATCTCCCGACCCTTTAAATTTTACCTACTTAAAGATGAGAATTTTCCATGTGTTTTGGTGGCTTATGAGTCCTGTTATTCCCTTGATTGATACAATAGACTCCACAGACATACTGCAACGATATAAACATCAACCAAATATACATTTTCTAATGAATTATTTACATTGTATATAGCATTAGTGCCAGTGGTTTTGTTGAAATGGAATTACAAGTAAAAAATCAGCACTGGATGAAGGAAGGGCAATCTTTTTTTTTTTTTTTCCTTCCAGTTAGTTGGAGGCAAAGATTGCTGGGAAAAGTGGAGGTTAAAAAGGGCTTGTGCATGAAAGGAGAGGAGGTGACACAGAGGTAATGTGGAAGGAAGAGCCAAGAAGAACTCTCAGTCGTAGCTTAGAACAAGATGAATTAAGATGGAAAAATGATTTGTTTAGGCAGACAAGCTCTGAGCAAAAGTGAAGTCCATGCCTTCCTCCTCTACCTAAGGCCTTATGAAATCCCTGCTGGAGCCCACGAGTGTTGTGTAGTTCATTAAAGATGGGAGTAGGAAATGCTAGGGCAATAATAGCTGTGACATGCAAGTATAGGTAATACTTAATGAATTATTATTACATGCCAGGTGTTGGACTGACCTTGTTAGTCATTATTCCAGCCTATGGATGCAAACGGTAACATCACAATCTGCCCCTTTACACATGAACAAACTGAGGTGTAGAGTTGTTAGCAATTTGCCCAAGGCCCTAAACTGATAAATGGTGGAGCTGAGATTCAAATTAAAGTTTGCCTAACTCCAAAAGGTAGCAACATTGATTCTGAGTTACAAAAATAAGTTGTGTAAATAAACAAATAATATGCCAGTCTAGAAGCAGCCGAAACTCTGAGGATATATCATATTAAGCAAACTCTTCAGTTGGAGTGACCTTAGCTTATAACCTTGACATGTTCCCTCTTCTGAACAAAGATTATTTAAACCTTTGAAAATTTCTAGAGTCAAACCCTTTTCTCAGAAATTTACTGTTCCATTTCCTGACTGGTAATTATAATTGGAATAACTATCTCTCAATGCAAAACTCCTTTTTTCTTCCTTCCTTCCTTCCTTCCTTCCTTCCTTCCTTCTTTCCTTTTTTTCTCTCTGTCCTCCTTTCATCTGCAGCCCTCACGTCTGCTCCCTACCCCTGTCTGTCCTTCCCTCCCTTTTCCTTTTCTTTCCTTCCCTTTTCTTTCCCCCTTCCATCCATGCCAATCTAAATAAGTCATGCCATCTTCTTTTCAAGATCCAAAAGTCTTGTCTTTCACAAAAATAACACCTATAAATTTTTACCCAAGAAGATATTAGAAGGAAAGTTTCAAGCTACCAAATTTGATATAATTTCTTGTGAAGTTATCACCAGTGTTTGAGCATTATAGTGGAATATTGTGCTTAGTGTACATATGTATTTTTCCCCCAGAGCCAGGGATCTAACTCAGGACCTCACGCATGGAAGGCAAACATGCTACCATTTGGTTAAACTACATCCCCAGCCTGACAGAACGTTATCTTATAACACCTTTGGAGATAGTTGTTATTACCTCCAGTGTAAGTGATATTATTATTTGTAGTTTAAAAAAAAATAAAATGAGACTAAGAGAGGATAAGTTACTCACTTCAAGGTCACACAGCTAGTAGCTGGTGGAGGAGTCTGCACTTCCTGGTCCAAAGTCCATGAAGTTGATGGAGACATTGTGTCGCATGTCACTGTGTCTCATGGCACCAGTGGGAGAGCCTGGCCTACCAGATCCAGCGGGAACACAGACAATCATTTAACACCAGGCCTCTACCAATCACTTTTGTTCATTCTTCCATCCACGCGTACATTCAGTATCTATTGTGTACAAACTCAATTACCCTCACTCTAAAGAATCAGGGAAATCGATTGCTTAAAGTTTTATATCCTGTTAGTTATTTTTTTTTTAAAAAATATTTCTAAAGAAAGATGGAGGTAGCAAAAAGAATGAACTGAAAGAGGAGAGTTGAGGTTCTCCAGTCACACCAGGTAGTGTGTGGGTCTGAATGGCCACAGACGCAAGGTGGTAGGCAAGCCATGAAGGACAGGGGCAGAAAGAGGCATGGCGTGCCCACTGATTCTTGGCACTTCCCTTTAATGAAGATTAGAAGCATGGATGAGTGCTTTCTCCCGGCACTAGCAGGCCCAGCAGATTCCCTGCTCAAACCCTTCTTCCAAGAATTTCTGCTTGAAATATATTCAATAACATTTTTCTATCTACTGTGTTCTAGGCACTGATTGATACGGAGTCCTTACCTTAAATAGTGATCAGAACATGATAATTTTCTTAGGTTTTACAGTACCGTGGTTTCTAACTGCTGCCACAATGCTGAATTTATCAGAATCTCCTACTGAGCATTTCATTTTCTTTTTTGCAAGAATCTTTAGATCAAAGCGATGAGCAAGCTCTGAAACTTGACCGCCTGGGTTCACATCTCAGGCTGTTAGGTTTTAATCACTGGATATAACATCTCCAAACTCTTGTGGATAAAATGAAGATTTAGGGCTGGGGTGTAGCTTGATAGTTAAAGCCTATGTTTAGTGTGCACGAAGCCTGGTTCAACTGTTCAGCACCGCATAAAAAGTAGCTGGATGTGTTAGCACCCACCTATGATCCCTGAACTCAGGAGGCTGAGGCAAAAAAATTGCTATGAGTTCGAGGCTAGTCAGGGCTACATAGTAAGAGCCTGTCTCAAACAAACAAATAAACAATATATAACTGGGGATGTAGAGAAATACTTCCATGCATAAGATGCCAAGAAGAAAGGACAATCACATATAATTGCTATAAAGCAAATGTTCCCCACCTGTGGTCCACTGTTTTTTTAATTTGTTAACTTTTTTT
>PVKB01008512.1:0-15861 GCA_004027205.1 Ctenodactylus gundi | reverse complement strand
GCTCTGTTTGTGATCCTATCATTAGGCCAGGACCCACGGTGTCCCCAAGCCTGGGATATCCTCCCTGGGGATGCACCTGTCTTAGGTTGTCCTAGCTCCGAGGATCTTAACCATCATTGGCTGTTATCCCAACCGCCAATGAACAGACAGGTGGAGGATGTACCCAGACTGTTGGAGGGTCTCTAAGGAACTTGTGGGCGTTTGTAGGTGGGGTCACAGGAGCAAAGAGCGACATAGGTGGACACCTGTTATACCTGGATGGAGTCAAGGCAAACTGACAAAAGAGAGAAACTTGTCAATCAGGCATGGGCCCAATGTTAAAAAAATCAAAAGTAATATCCGTGGTCTGTCCAGGGCAGAAGTAAGAGTGGTCAACCATGGAGACATCGAGAACAAGGATTGATGCAGACGTTCCTGGACAAAGGTAAAACTGGGTGTGAAGAAGTCGGGCTCACAGGCAGGGAGTGTGACACCCATAACCAGCTGCATAATTATCAACAGCAGTTTGGCCAGAGTAATCCTTTCAAATGAGACTCCCAGTAAATCATGTAGGTCAAAGGAAAAAGAAGGCAATGGATGTGGTGTCCGGGGGCCCGCGGTAAAATTACCTACTGTGGTGCGGCCCATAGCCTCATCAGAGAGGACCCATGTAAAGTTGTCGATCATTTGCGGAGAATAGGGAGTGGGAAAAATAGGAGGGAGGGCCATCATTAGGGCGAGGGTGATGTACTTATCCATGGAAACGCACACATGGGTGTCCCGTGGAGTCCAACGAAGGAGTGGGGTGTTCGCATCGGGACAGTAGGGGAGCATTAGGGATCTCTGGGGACAGGGCATAGAAGCAACAGGACAGTAGGGGGCAGTAGGGACTCCAGGGACAGGGCAAAGAAGGAACAGGGTAGTAGGGGGACATTAGGGACCCCAAAGGTCAAGGCAGAGTAGCAACGGGGCAGTGGGAAAGCAGTAGTGACCTCCGCGGACAATGCAGAGAAGAAACGTGAGATTATAGAGCAGTAGGGACCTCCAGGAACAAGGCAGAAGAGCAACAGGACAGTACGGGTCAGTACAGAATCCCGGGGACAGGACAGAGAGCAAAGGGACAGTAGGGGGCAGCTGGGACACTGGAGACTGGGCCGAGGAGCAACGGGACAGTAGGGGAGCAGCAGGGAAGACCGGGGACAGGGCACAGGAGTTATGGGACAGTAGGGGAGCATTAGGGACCTCCAGGGACAGGATAGAGAAGCAAAAGGACTGTAAGGGAGCAGTAGGGACCCCCGGGGGACATGGCAGAGGAGTAATATGACAGTAGGAGAGCAGTACTAACCCCCTGGGACAAGGCAGAAGTACGACGGGACAGTATGAGAGCAGTAGGGACCTCCGCTGACTGTGAATAGAAGAAACAGATCAGTACAGACCAGTAGAGTCCTCCTGTGACAGGGCAGCGGAGCAATGGGACAGTAGGAATGCAGTAGGGACCACCAGAGACAAGACAGAGAAGCAACGGACAGTAAGGTGGCGGTAGGGACCTCTGGGGACAGGGTAGAGACGCAAGGGGACAGTAGGCTGGCAGTAGGCACCCCTGGGGCAGGGCAGAGAAGCAAAGGGACCAAACGGAGTAGTAGGAGCCTCTGAAGACAGAGCAGAGGAGCAACAGGACAGTAAGGGTGTAGTAGGCACCTCTGGGGACAGGTCAGAGGAGCAACGGGACAGTAGGGGAGAGTTGGGACCTCCAGGAACAGGGCAGAGAAGGAATGGGACAGTAGGGGACAGTAGTGCTGTCCGGGGACAGGGCACAAAATCAACAGGACAGTAGGGGAGCAATAGGGAACTCCTGGGAAAGGACAGAGAAGCAATGTGGTAGTACTGGGCAGTAGGGACACCCGGGACAAGGCAGAGGAGCAGCCAGACAGTAGGGGAGCAGTAGAGAAGGGCAGAGAAACAACGGGAGAGTATGGGGAAGTAGGGAAATCCGGGGATAGGGCAGAGAAGCACCAGACAGTAGGGGAACAGTAGAAACCTGCAAGGGCAGGTTAGAGGAGCAACAGAACTGTAGGAGAGCAGTAAGGACCCCTGGGGACAGGGCCGAGAAGCAACGGGACAGTAGGGCACAGTAGGACCTCCAGGGAGAGAACAGAGGAGCTATGGGACACTAGGGGAGCTGTAGGGACGCTTGGGGACAGGGCAGAGGAGCAACAGGACAGTAGGGGAGCTGGAGGGACCTCTAGGAATAGTTCAGAGAAGCAACAATACACTACTGAGTAGTAGGGTACTCTGGAGAGCAGGCAGAGGACCATCGACACAGGAGGCAACAGGTAGGGACCACCGTGGACGTGGCAGAGAGGCAATGAGACAGTAGGGGAGCTGTAGAGACCACCCCACCCACCCTTGTGCACAGGACAGAGAAACTAAGGGACAGTAGTGGAGCAGAGGGGACCGCTGGGGACAGGGAGGAGAAGCAACGGGATACAAGAGAAACAGCAGGGACAACCCGGGACAAGGCAGAGAAGCAACAGGACACTAGGGGAGCAGTAGGGACCCCCGGAGACAGGGCAGAGAAGCAATGGGACACTAGAAAAGGAGTAGAGACCTCCGGGGACAGGGCATAAAAGTAATAGGAGTAAGTGGGGACATCCAGGGACAGGACAGAAAAGCAACTATACAGTAGGGGAGCAGTAGGGACCCACGGGGACAGGGCAGAGAAGATAGGAGAGAGTAGGGGAGCAGTAGGGATCCCTGAGGAGAGGATAGAGAAGCAACGGGACAGTAGCGGAGCAGTAGGGACCTTCAGGTACATGGCAGAGAAGCAAGGGGCCAGTAGGGAGTAGTAGAAACCCCTGGGCAGAGGGCAGAGAAGCGATGGGACAGTAGGGGATCAGAGGGGAACTGCAGGGACAGTACATAGAAACAATAGGACATTTCGGAGGGCACTTGGGAACTGTGGGGACAGGGCAGAAAAGTAATGGGACAGCAGGCGAGTGGTAGGGAACCCCGGGGACAGGGCACAGAAGCAAGAGGACAGTAGTGGGCAGTAAGGACGTCTGGGGACAGAGCACAGAAGCAGTGGGACAACAGGGGAGCAGTAGGAACCTTCAGGAACAGGGCAAAGAAGTAATGAATGGGGCAGGAGGGGAGCAGAAGGGACCTCCGGGGACAAGGCAGAGAAGGAACAGGGCAATACGGAGCCGTAGGGACCGCGGGAGTCAGAGTAGTCGAACAACAGGATAGTAGGGGAGTAGTATGGAGCCCCGAGGGCAGGGCAGAGGAGCAGCAGTACAGTAGGAGGTCATTAGGGACCTCCAGGGACAAGACAGAAGAGCCAAGGGTCAGGAGGGCAGCAGGAGGGACCTTCGGGTAAAGGGCAGAGAAGCAGCGGTACAGTGGGGACCCCTGGTGACTGGGCAGAAGAGCGACGAGACAGTAGGAGAGCATTAGGGACTTCTGCGGACAGTGCAGAGAAGCAGTGATGGTAGGGAGTAGTAGGGACCTCCGGAGACAGACCAGAGAAGCAAGGGGACCTCAGGGGACAGGGCAGAGAAATAACGGGACCGTAGGGGGCTGTAGACACCTCCAGGGACTGGGCAGAGAATCAACAGGACAGTAGTGGAGAAATTCGGACCTCCCGGGACAGGGCATAGTAGAAACGGGACTGTAGCAGAGCAGTAGGGACCCCCAAGGACAGGGCAGAGGAGAATTGGGACAGTAGGCGTGCAGTAGGGACCACCATGGACAGTGCAGAGTGCAAACCGGACATTATGGAACAGCAGGGACATCCGGGGGCAGGGCGGAACAGCAATGGGATAGTAGGGGAACAGTAGGGACCACTGGCAACAGGGCAGAGGATCAATGGGATAGTATGGGAGCGGTAGGGACCTCCAGGGTGAGGGCAGAAAAGCAACAGAACACTAGGGGGCAGTAGGGACCTCTGGGACCAGGACAGAGGATGATAAAGTAGGGGAGCAGTGGGGACCCCCGGGCATAGGGCAGAGGAGCAACTGGACAGTAGGGGAGCAGTAGGAATCTCCAGGTAGTGGGCAGAGAAGCAACGGGAGTGTAAGGGTCAGTAGAGACCTCTGGGGACAAGAAAGAGGAGCTACGGGACAGTAGGGGGGCTTTGGGGACCTTCGGCAATGGGATAGAGGAGCAAAGGGATAAGAGGCGAGCAGTAGAGACCTCCAGAGACAGGAAAGAGACGCAAATAAACAGTAAGGGAGCAGTAGGGAACTCCAGAAAATGGGGAGAGGAATAATTGGAGAGTAGGGGAGCAGTAGAGATCCCCAGGCACAGGGCAGAGAAGTAGCGGGACAATAGAGGAACAGAGGGGATATTGGGATAGGTCAGAGAAAAAAAATAGGACAGTAGGGGCCAGTAGGGACCCCCGGGGACAGGACAGAGGAGTAGCAGGACAGTAAGAGAGCAGTAGTAACCCCCAGGGACAAGGCAGAGGAACAACGGGACGGTAGGAGAGCAGTTGGGAACCCCATGGACTTTGCAGAGAAGACACAGGATAGTACGGAGCAGTAGGGAACTCTGGGGACAGGGCAGAGCAGCGAAGGGATAGAAAGGGAGTAGTAGGGACCTCCGGGGACAGGGCAGAGGAGCAACAGGACATTAGGGTGGCAGCAGAGACCCCCGAGGACAAGGGAGTGAAGCAACGCAACATTAGGGCAGCAGAGGAGAACATCGGGGACAGGGCGAAGAAGCAACGGGACATTACGGGGTAGTTAGTACCCACAGGGACAGGGCAGAGCTATGGGACAGTAGGGGAGGATTAGGGACCTACAGGAATAGGGCACAGAAGAAACGGGATGGTAGGGAGCAGTAGAAACATCTGGGGACCGTGAAGATCAGAAACAAAACAGGACAGAGCAATAGGGACATCGAGGGACCGGGTAGAAGAGCAGTGGGACTGTAGAGGGCAGTAGGGACCTCCGGGTCCAAGGCCGAGAGGCAAAGGGACAGTAGGGGAGCACTAGGGACCTCTGTGGATAGTGCAGAGAAATAACGGGAGAGTAGAGGGGCAGCAGGGACCTCCGGGCACAGGGCAGGGAAGCAGCAGGACAGTAGAGGGCAGTCGGGAACTGCTGGTACAGGGCAGATGATCTACGGGTCATTAGGGGGGCAGTAGGGACCTCCAGGGACAGGGCAGAGAAGCAACCAGACAATAAGGGAGCAGTAGGGACCTCGGGGACAAGGTAGAAAAGCAACAAGACAGTAGGGGACACTAGGGAACCCCAGGCACAGGCCAGGGCATCAACAGGACAGTCGGGGAGCAGCGGGGAACCCCGGAGAGGGCAGAGGAGCATCAGGACAGTACAGGAACAGTGGGGCCACACAGGGACAGGGCTGAGAAGCAGCCGGACAATACGGGAGCAGTAGGGACCTCCGGGGACAGGGCAGAGAAGCAATTGGAGAATTGGAGAGTAGTAGGGACCTCCACAGATAGGACAGAAAAGCAACAGGACACTAGGGGTCCCTAGGGAGTTCCCAGGACAGGGCAGAAAAGCAACGATGCAGTAGGCGAAATGTAGGAACCCCCAGGAGCAGGGCAGGGAAATTACGGGAGAGAAGTTGAGCAGTAGGGATCCCCTGTGCCAGGGGAGAAGAACAGTGGTCTAGTAGGGGAGCAGTAGGGACCACGGGATCAGGACAGAGACGCAACAGGACAGTAGGGAGCAGTAGGGACCTCCAGGTACACGGCAGAGTAGCAATGTGACTGTAGGGGGCAGTAGGGCCCTCCGGAGACAGGGTAGAGGAGCAGTTGCACAGGAGGAGAGCAGTAGAGACCCCCGGGGACAGGTCAGACAAGCAATGGGACAGTAAGGGAGCTGTAGGGACTTCTGAAACAAGGGGAGAGGAGCAAGGGGACAATTTGGGAGCAGGAAGGACCCCTGGGGAAAGGGCAGAGAACCATCGGGATACTAGGGGAGCAGTAGGGACCTCCGGGGACAGTGCAGACAAGCAACGGGACAGTAGGGAATCAGTAGGGACCCAGGGGGACAAGGCAGATAAGCAATGGGACAATAGAGAAGCAGTAGTGACGTCCAGGGAACAAGGCAGAGAAGCAACGGCACAGTACGGGGCAGTAGGGACACCGGGAGTTGGGGCAGAGAAAGAACAGGAAGGTAGGGGAGTAGTAGGGAGCCCCAGGGACAGGGCAGAGTAGCAAGAGGACAAGAGGGGAGCAGAAGGCCCCCCCGGGGAGAGGGCAGAGGAGCAACGGGTCAGGAGGGGAGCAGAAGGGTCCTCCGGGGCCAGGGCAGAGGAGTAAGGGGAGAGTAGGGGAGCAGTAGGGTCCTCTGCAAACAGTGCAGAGGAGCAATGGGACAATAAGGGGCAGTAGGGACCCTCTGGGGACAGGACAGAGGCACAATGGGTCAGGACGATAGGAGTGGGGGCCTCCTGGGGCAGGACAGAGAAGCAACGGGACAATCAATAAGTCTAGAAGTAGAGACCCCCGGGCACAGGGCAGAGAAGCAATGGCATGTTAGGGGAATAGAGGGGACCTTCGAGGACAGGGCAGAGCAGCAACGGCACACAAGGGAGCAGTAGAGAACCCCAGGGACAGGGCAGAGGAGCACCGGGACAGTAGGAGATCAGTAGGGACCTCCAGGGACAGGACAGAGGAGCGATGTTACAGTAGGGGAGAAATAGGGATCCAGTGGACAGGACAAGGAAGCTACGGGAGAGTAGTTGAGCAGTAGAAACCCCAGGGACTGGGGAGAAAAAGCAACGATATAGTAGGGGAGCAGTAGGGACCCCGGGGACAGCACAGAGAAGCAATGGGACAGTGCAGGAGCAGCAGTGACCTCCAGGGACAAGGTAGAGAAGCAATGGGCAGTACTGGACAATAGGGACCTCGGGGTTAGGGCAGAGGAATAACAGGAAGGTAGGGGACCAGTAGGGAGCCCCGGGGACAGGGCAGAGAAGGAACAGGACAGTAGGGGAGGAGAAGGCACCTCTGGGGAGAGGGAAGAGAAGAAACGGGATGGAAGGGGTGCAGTAAGTACCTCCCGGGACAGGAGGGAAGCAGTAGGGTCCTTCTGGGACAGGGCAGAGAAGCAACAGGACAGTATGTGACAATTTGGGACCTCCGGAGACAGGCCATAGGAGCAACGGGAAAGTAGGGGAGCATTAGGGCCCACCGGGGACAGGGCAGAGGAGCTTCAGGACAGCAGGGTGGCAGTAGGGAAGTTGTGGAACAGGGCAGAGAAGCAATGGGACATTAGGGGAATAGTAGGGGCCTCCGTGGACAGGGCAGAATAACAACAGAACACTAGGGGGCATTAGGTACCTTCGGAGATGGCAGAGAAGCAACGAGAAAGTAGGGGCACAGTAGAGCCCACCGGGGAATGGGCAGAGAAGCAGAGGGACAATAATGGAGCTGTAGGGACCTCTGGGGACAGGGCAGAGCAGCAGTGGGCCAGTACGGGGCAGTAGGGGAGCAGCAGGGACCCCCAGGGATAGGGCAGAGAAGCATCGTGACAGTAGGGAGCAATAGGGACATCCAGGGACAGTGCAGAGCAGCAACGGAGCATTAGGGACTCTGGGGACAGGGCTGAAGAGCATCTGGACGGTAGGGGAGCAGTAGGGACCTCCAGGTACAGGGCAGAGAAGCAAGGAGGCAGTCGGGAGCAGTAGGTTCTTTGGGGAGGGGGTCGCCGAGCAGAGTAGCAACGTAACAGTAGGAGGCAGAAAGGACCTCTGTGGACAAGGAAGAGGAGCTATGGGACAGTAGGGGGCTATAGGATAGAGGAGCAACAGGACAAGAGGCAAGCAGTAGAGACCTTCGGGGACAGGGCATAGAAACAACAGGACAGCAGGGGGCAATAGGGTCCCCCAGGGACAGGGCAGAGGAGCAACGGGACAGTAGGGGAGCATTAGGGATCTCTGGGGACAAAGCATAGAAGCAACAGGACAGTAGGGGGCAGTAGGGACCCCCAGGGACAGGGCAAAGGAACAGGGTAGTAGGGGGACATTAGGGACCCCCAAGTACAAGGCAGAGTAACAACGGGACAATGGGAAAGCAGTAGTGACCTCCGCGGACAGCGCAGAAAAAATACGGGAGATTATAGAGTAGTAGGGACTTCCAGGGAAAGGGCAGAAGAGCAACAGGACAGTACGGGGCAGTACAGAATCCCGGGGACAGGACAGAGAGCAACGGGACAGTAGGGGGAAGTAGGGACACCAGACACTGGGCAGAGGAGGAACGGGACAGTAGGGGAGCAGTAGGGAATCCCAGGGACAGGGCACAAGAGCTACGGGACAGTAGGGGAGCGGTAGGGACCTCCAGGGATAGGACAGAGAAGCAAAAGGACTGTAAGGGAGCAGTAGGGACGCCGGGGGACATGGCAGAGGAGTAATATGACAGTAGGAGAGCAGTACTAACCCCCGGGGACAAGGCAGAAGAACGACGGGACAGTATGAGAGCAGTAGGGACCTCCTCGGACTGTGCATAGAAGAAACAGGACAGTACAGCGTATTAGGGAAGTCCAGCGACAGGGCAGAGGAGCAATGGGACAGTAGGAATGCAGTAGGGATCCCCAGAGACAAGGCAGAGAAGCAACAGGACAGTAAGGTGGCAGGAGGCACCTCTGGGCACAGGGTAGAGATGCAAGGGGACAGTAGGCTGGCAGTAGGCACCGCCAGGGCAGAGAAGCAAAGGGACTGAAATGGAGTAGTAGGAGCCTCCAAGGACAGAGCAGAGGAGCAACAGGACAGTAAGGGTGCAGTAGGCACCTCTGGGGACAGGTCAGAGGAGCAACAGGACAGTAGGGGAGCAGTTGGGACCTCCAGAATCAGGGCAGAGAAGGAATGGGACAGTAAGGGGGCAGTAATGACCTAAGGGGACAGGGCAGAGGAGCAATGGGACAGTAGGGGTGCAGTAGGGAATACCAGGGCAGGGAAGAGAAACAACTGGAGAGTAGTGGTAGAGCAGAGATCCCCGAGGCCAGGGGAGAGGAGCAAAGGGACAGTAGAAGGCAGTAGGGACCACAGGGGATAGGGCCAAGGAGTATCGGGACAGTAGGGGAGCATTAGGGATCTCTGGGGATAGGGCATAGAAGCACAAGACAGTAGGGGGCAGTAGGGACCCCAGGGACAGGGCAAAGAACAGGGTAGTAGGGGAACATCAGGGACCCCCGAGGACAAGGCAGAGTAGCAACGGGACAGTGGGAAAGCAGTAGTGACCTCCGCAGACAGTGAAGAGGAGAAACGGGAGATTATAGAGCAGGAGGGACCTCCAGGGACAGGGCAGAAGAGCACCAGGACAGTACGGGGCAGTAAAGAATCCCGGGGACAGGACAGAGAGCAATGGGACTGTAGGGGGCAGTAGGGACCCCCCGGAACAGGGCAGAGTAGAAACGGGACAATAGCAGAGCAGTAGGGAATCCCAGGGACAGGGCACAGGAGCTACGGGACAGTAGGGGAGCAGTAGGGACATCTGGGGACATGACAGAGAAGCAAAAGGACTGTAAGAGAACAGTAGGGACCCCTGGGGGACATGGCAGTGGAGTAATATGACAGTAGGAGAGCAGTACCAACCCCCGGGGACAAGGCAGAAGATAGATGGGACGGTATGAGAGCAGTAGGGACGTTCGTGGACTGTGCATAGAAGAAACAGGACAGTACAGAGCAGTAGGAACCTCCTGCGACAGGGCAGAGGACCAATGGGACAGTAGGAATGCAGTAGGGACCCCCGGAGACAAGGCAGACAAGCAATGGGACAGTATGAGTGCAGTAGGGATCTCCGTGGACTGTGCATAGAAGAAACAGGACAGGACAGTACAGAGCAGTAGGGACCTTCTGCGATAGGGCACAGGAGCAATGGGACAGTAGGAATGCAGTAGGGATCCCTGGAGACAAGGGAGACAAGCAACGGGACAATAAGGTGGCAGGAGGGACCTCTGGGGACAGGGTAGAGACGCAAGGGGACAGTAGGGTGCCAGTAGGCACCTCCCGGGGCAGGGCAGAGAAGTAAAGGGACCAAAACGGAGTAGCAGGAGCCTCCAAGGACAGAGCAGAGGAGCAACAGGACAGTAAGGGTGCAGTAGGCACCTCTGGGGACAGGTCAGAGGAGCAACAGGACAGTAGGGGAGAGTTGGGACCTCCAGAAACAGGGCAGAGAAGGAATGGGACAGTAGGGGACAGTAGTGCTGTCCGGGGACAGGGCACAAAAGCAACAGGACAGTAGGGGAGCAATAGGGAACTCCTGGGAAAGGACAGAGAAGCAATGTGGTAGTACTGGGCAGTAGGGACACCCGGGACAAGGCAGAGGAGCAGCAGGACAGTAGGGGAGCAGGAGAGAAGGACAGAGAAGCAACAGGAAAGTATGAGGCAGTAGGGAACTCCGGGGATGAGGCAGAGAAGCACCAGACAGTAGGGGAACAGTAGAAACCTGCAGGGGCAGGTTAGAGGGGCAACAGGACTGTAGCAGAGCAGTAAGGACCCCCGGGGACAGGGCCGAGAAGCAACGGGACACACAGTAGGACCTCCAGGGACAGAACAGAGGAGCTACGGGACACTTGGGGAGCAGTAGGGACCCTTGGGGACAGGGCAGAGGAGCAACAGGACAGTAGGGGAGCAGGAGGGACCTCTGGGAATAATTCAGAGAAGCAACAAGACACTATTGAGTAGTAGGGTACTCTGGCGACCGGGCAGAGGAGCATCGACACAGGAGGCAAGAGGTAGAGACCACAGTGGAGGTGGCAGAGAAGCAATGAGACAGTAGTGGAGCTGTAGAGACCCCCCCACCCCTGTGCACAGGGCAGAGAAACTAAGGGACAGTAGTGGAGCAGAGGGGACCGCTGGGGACAGGGCAGAGAAGCAACGGGATACTAGGGAAACAGCAGGAACAACCAGGGACAAGACAGAGAAGCAACAGGACACTAGGGGAGCAGTAGGGACCCCCGGAGACAGGGCAGAGAAGCAACCAGACCCCGGGGGACAGGGCAGAGAAATAATGGAACCGTAGGGGCCTGTACGCACCTCCAGGGACTGGGCAGAGAATCAACAGGACAGTAGTGGAGAAGTTCGGACCTCCCGGGACAGGGCATAGTAGCAACGGGACTGTAGCAGAGCAGTAGGGACCCCCGGGGACAGGGCAGAGGAGAATTGGGACAGTAGGGGAGCAGTAGGGACCACAACGGACATTGCAGAGAGCAAACCGGACATTATGGAACACTAGGGACATCCGGGGCAGGGCGGAACAGCAATGGGATAGTAGGGGAACAGTGGGGACCGCTGGCAACAGGACACAGGATCAACGGGAAAGTAGGGGAGCGGTAGGGACCTCCAGGGACAGGGCAGAAGAGCAACAGAACACTACACGGCAGTAGGGACGCCCGGGGACAGGGCAGAGGATGATACAGTGGGGGAGCAGTAGGGACCCCCGGGGATAGGGCAGAGGAGCAACTGGACAGTAGGGGAGCAGGAGGAATCTCCAGGTAGCGGGCAGAGAAGCAACGGGAGTCTAGGGGTCAGTAGAGACCTCTGGGGACAAGAAAGAGGAGCTACGGGACAGTAGGGGGGCTTTGGGGACCTTCGGCGATGGGATAGAGGAGCAAAGGGATAAGAGGCGAGCAGCAGAGACCTCCAGAGACAGGGCAGAGAAACAAAGAGACAGTAAGGGAGCAGTAGGGAACTCCAGAAAAAGGGGAGAGGAGCAATTGGAGAGTAGGGGAGCAGTAGAGACCCCCAGGCACAGGGCAGAGAAGTAGCGGGACAACAGGGGAACAGAGGGGATATTGGGATAGGTCAGGGAAAAAATAGGACAGTAGAGGCCAGTAGGCATCCCTAGGGACAGGGCAGAGGAGTAGCAGGACAGTAAGAGAGCAGTAGTAACCCCCAGGGACAAGGCAGAGGAACAACGGGACGGTAGGAGAGCAGTAGGGTCCCCCGTGGACTTTGCAGAGAAGAAACGGGACAGTACGGAGCAGTAGGGATCTCTGGGGACAGTGCAGAGAAGCAAAAGGATAGAAAGGGAGTAGTAGGGACCTCCGAGGACAGTGCAGACGAGCAACAGGACAGCGGGGAAGCAGTGGGGACCCAGGAGGACAAGGCAGATAAGCAACAGGACAGTAAAGGAGCAGTTGTGACGTCCAGGGACAAGGCAGAGAAGCAAAGGGACAGTACGAGGCAGTAAGTACCCCGGGAGTGAGGAAACAGGACAACGGGGAGGTAGGGGAGCATTAGAGACCCCGGCTGGAGGACAGAGTAGCAAGAGGACACTAGGGAGCAGAAGAGACTCCCAGGGAAAGGGCAGAGAAGCAAAGGGACGGTAGGGCTGCGGTAGGGACCTCTGAGGACAGGGCAGAGGACCACTGGGACAGTAGGAGAGCAGTAGGGACACCCGGGGACAGGGGAGAGAAACAAGGGGACAGTAGCGAGGCAGTACGGGCCCCCAGGGAAAGGACAGAGAAGCAACAGAACAGTAGGGTGCAGTGGCACCACCGGGGACAGAGCATAGAAGCAATGGGATACTAGGGGAGCAGTAGGGACCAACGGGGACAGGGCAGAAAAGCAACAGGATAGTACGGAGCAGTAGGGACGTCCAGGGTCATGGCAGAGCAGCAAGGGAACAGTAGGAGAGTAGTAGGGACTTCCAGTGACAGGGCAGAGGAAAATTCGGACAGTAGGGAAGAAGGACCACCTTGGAGAGTGCAGAGAACAAACCGCACATTACAGAGCAGTAGGGATATCCGGGGGCAGGGGAGAAAAGCAACAGGACACTAGACGACACTAGGGACCTCCAGGACAAGGCAGAGAATGATACAGTAGGGAAGCAGTGGGGTCCGTCAGGGATAGGGCAGAGGAGCAAAGGGCCGGTAAGGCTGCGGTAGGGACCTCTGGGTAGAGGGCAGAGGAGCACTGGGACAGTAGGAGAGCAGTAGGGATCCCCGGGGACAGGGTAGAGAAGGAAGGGGATAGTTGCGGGGCAGTAAGGACCCTCGGGGAAAGGACAGAGAAGCAAAAGGACAGTAAGGTGCAGTGGCACCATGGGGACAGAGCAGAGAAGCAAAGGGATACTAGGGGAGCAGTAGGGACCACCGGGGACAGGGCAGAAAAGCGACAGGATAGTAAGAGAAGTAGGGACGTCTGGGGACATGGCAGAGCAGCAAGGGAACAGTAGGAGTAGTAGGGACTTCCGTGCACAGGGCATAAAAGCAACATGAGTAAACGGGGACCTCTAGGGACAGGGCAGAGAATCAACAGGACAGTAGTGGAAAAGTTCGGACCTCCGGGGACAGGGCATAGTAGCAACGGGACGGTAGCAGAGCACTGCGGATCCCTGGGGACAGGGCAGAGCAAAATTCGGACAGTAGGGAAGTAGTAGTAGGAACCACCTCGGAGACTGCAGAGAACAAACCACACATTACTGAGCAGTAGGGACATCCGGGGGCAGGGCAGAAAAGCAACAGGACACTTGGGGGCAGTAGGGACCTCCGGGGACCGGGCAGAGGATGATACAGTAGGGAAGCAGTAGGGACCCCCGGGGATAGGGCAGAGGAGCATAGGGCTGGTAGGGCTGCGGTAGGGACCTCTGGGGACAGGGCAGAGGAGCACTGGGACAGTAGTAGAGAAGTAGGGACCCCCGGGGACAGGGTAGAGAAGCAAGGGGACAGTAGCGGGGCACTAAGGACCCCCAGGGAAAGGACAGAGAAGCAGCAGGACAGTAGGGTGCAGTGACACCACCGGGGACATAGCAGAGAAGCAACGGGATACAAGGGGAGCAGTAGGGACCACCGGGGACAGGGCAGAAAGCTACAGGTTAGTATGGAGCAGGAGGAACTTCCGGGGACAGGGCAGAGCAGCAAGGGAACAGTAGGAGGGTAGTAGGGACTTCCAGGGACAGGGCATAAAAGCAACATGAGGAAATGGGGACCTCCAGGGACAGGGTAGAGAAGTATACAGTACGGGAGCAATGGGTACCCACAAGGACAGGGCAGAGAAGATGGGAGAGAGTAGGAGAGCAGTAGGGATCTCTGAGGGTAGGTGAGCTGTACGGAGCCGTTTCCACAGTTCCCAAGCCCCCCTGAAGGTCCTACTGTTTCTCTCTCCTGTCCCCAGCGTTCTCCTCTGTTCACCGACTGTCCTGTCGCTTCTCTGCCCTCTGCCCGGGGGTCTCTCTTGCTTCCTTACTCTCCCATTGCTCCTTGGCCCATTTTGTAGAGGTCCCTACTGCCCCAGTGCCTGCTTGCTTCTCTACTATGTACCTGAAGGTCCCTACTGCTCCCCTACTATCATGTTGCTTCTCTATCCTGCCCTCTGGGATCCCTACTGCTCTCCTATTCTCTCCTATCTTCTCTGCCCTCTCCTCGTGGGTTCCTACTACTCCCCTACTCTATAGTTGCTCCTCTCCCCTGTCCCTGGAGGTCCCCATTTACTCATGTTGCTTTTATGCCGTCCCTTGAAGTCCCTACTACTCTCCTACTGTTCCCTTGCTGCTCTGCCCTGTCCCCGGAGGTCCCTACTGCCCCCTAATGTCCTGTTACTTTTCTGCCCTACCCCCGGATGTCCCTACTGCTCTGTAATGTGCTGTTTGTTCTCTGCACTCTCTGAGGTGGTCCCTACTGCTTCCCTACTGTCCGAATTTTTCTCTGCCCTGTCCCAAGGGGTCTGTACTGCTCTGCTACTGTCCCCTTGCTACTATACCCTGTCCTCGGAGGTCCGAACTTCTCCACTACTGTCCTGTTGATTCTCTGCCCTGTCCCTAGAGGTGCCTATATAACCCCCCATGGTCACATTTTTCTGCCCTGTCCCCAGGGGTCCTGTTGCTTCTCTCATCTGTCTCCAGAAGTCTCTACTGCTCCCTACTGTCAATTTGCTTCTCTGTACTGTCCGCAGAGATCCCTAATGCTCTCCTACTGTCTCGCTGCTCTCCTGCCCAGACGTCTGAGGTCCCCACTGTCCCGATGCTTCTCAGCCCTTTACGCAGAAGTCCCTCCTGCTGCCCTCCTGACCCTTTTTGCTCTTCTGTCTTGTCCCTGGAGGTCCCTAGTGCCCTCCTACTGTACTGTTAAGCTTCTCTGCCTTGCCATTGGGGCTCCATACTACCCCCCTGCCATCCTGTTGTTCCACTAGCCTGATTCCCGGAGTCCCTACTGCCCCGTATTGTCTTCTCTGCCTTGTCCTTAGAGGTCCCTTCTGCTCCCCTCCTGACCCATTACTTCTTTGCCCTGTTCCTCAAGGTTCCTACTGTTCCCCTCCTGTCCCATTGCTTTTGTGCTCTGTCCTCAGAAGTCCTTACTGCCCCCTACTGTCCTCTTGCTTCGCTTCCCTGTCCCTGGAAATCCGTACCACTAGCCTACTGTCCCACTGTTTGTCTGCCCTGTCTCCACAGTTCCCTTGTGCCCCCTGAAGGTCCTATTGTTTCTCTCTACTTTCCCCAGAGTTCCCCTCTGTTCCCCAACTGTCCCGTCGCTTCTCTGCCCTGTGCCCTGGGGTCTCTCTTGCTCCCCTACTCTCCCGTTGCTCCTTGGCCCATTTTCAAGAGGTCCCTGCTCCTCCCTATTGCCCCCTTGCTTCTCTGCCATATACCTGAACGTCCCTACTGCTCCCCATATTATCCCGTTGCTTCTCTATCCTGCCCTCGGGGATCCCTACTGCTCTCCTACTCTCTCCCATCTTCTCTGCCCTGTCCTTGTGGGTACCCATTGCTCCCGTACTGTATACTTGCTTCTCTACCCTGTCCCTGGAGGTCCCCATTTCCTGATGTTGCTTTTATGCCCTGTCCCTGGAAGTCCCTACTACTCTCCTACTGTTCCCTTGCTGCTCTGCTGTGTCCCTGACGTCCCTACTGCTCCATACTATCCTGTTGCTTTTCTGCCCTGTCCCCGTTGGTCCCTACTGCTCCCCTAGTATCCC
>PVKB01008511.1:0-15832 GCA_004027205.1 Ctenodactylus gundi | reverse complement strand
TTCCCTCATAGTAAACCTGTGCCGGGAACCTCTGCCCGGACACTCATGACGGCGCCTCTTTTATCACTTCCATTGGGTGTCGCTTTCCTAGAGCAGCCAAGCGGCGTCGCTCCGGCTCCTAGACTAGCCAATCAGAGTCGCCGAGGTTCAGTTTACAAAGTTCTCAACCCCCCGAGAGACTGTGAGGATGATGGCGCTCCGGCCCTTCCTCCTGCTGCTGGCGGTGGCCTTGGATCTGCCCGTGACCTCTGCAGGTGAGTGCGGGGCGGGAGCGACGCGGCCCCCGCGAGGTGGAATTGGGGATCGCAGCGCGGGGGCGCAGGACCGGGCCCCGCATTTCCGCCGAGGGGACTGCACCCCGACTCCTCGGCCACCCCGTCCTCACTGCCCGTCTCGCCCCCTCCGTCCCATCCGAGCGGCGCCCTTGCCGTCCCCGGGTCCCCCCGCCCGTCGTCCCCTCCGGGTCACCCAGCTGGGACCCGGTCCCGCGCGGCGAGGGTGGCGCGGGGTCTCACGGCGCCCCGTCCCCAGGCTCCCACTCCCTGACGTATTTCCACACCGTCGTGTCCCGGCCCGGCCGCGGGGAGCCCCGGCACATAGCTGTCGGCAAGGTGGACGACACGCAGTTCGTGCGCTACGACAGCGACTCGGAGAACCCGAGGATGGAGCCGCGCACGAGCTGGATCGAGGCGGAGGGACAGGACTACTGGGACCGGGAGACGCGGACGGCCGAGAACAACACGCGGCGCGGCCGAGAGAGCCTGGACACGCTGCGCGGCTACTACAACCAGAGCGAGGACGGTGAGTGGCCGGCCGGGTCGGAGCTCAGGACCCCCCGCGTCCCCACGGACGGCCGAGTCGCCCCGGGTCGCCAGGTCCGAGGGTCACCCGGAGGCTGCGTGACCGCGAGGTCCCGGGTCACGGGGGGAGCCGGGAGGACGGAGTCGCGGTTTCACTTTCAGTTTAGCCGTGAATCCCCCTGCGTGGGGTGGAGTGGGCGGGGCCGACGGGGGGCGGGGGCGGAGCTGATCTTGGGGGCGGGTTCAGGTTCTCACACCCTGCAGTGGATGTCTGGCTGCGACCTGGGGCAGGACGGGCGCTTCCTCAGCGGGTACCATCAGTGGGCCTACGACGGCCAGGATTACATCTCCCTGAACGACGACCTGAGCTCCTGGGCCGCGGCGGACATGGCGGCTCTCAGGACCCAGCGCAAGTGGGAGGAGGCTGGTGTGACAGAGCTACAAAGGGCCTACCTGGAGGGCAGTTGTGTGAAGTCTCTCAGCAGATACCTGGACATGGGGAAGGAGACGCTGCTGTGCGCAGGTACCGAGGCCTCAGGAACCTCCATCTGCCCTCGAACTGGGCTCTGGTCCCCAAGGGGAGGACATAGTGCCTCCCAGAACTCTTGAGTGTCTCCCAGAGGGAAGGGGACACCTCCAACCCTGCAGGGACTTGCCCAGGCCCACCCTTCTCTCAGGAGAGCAGAGTCCATCTCAGGACAGAGGAGAGAGGGTCCCTGAGACCCCCGGTCAGCAGGGCCCTGCAGACTGCCCTCCCTCAGGCCTGCTTATACCTCTCAGGGTCTCTGAGTGTCTGATCCCAAGGACTCCGACTGTCTTAACCTCCCAGTCAGGAGCAGGGCTCCCTCCTCCCACATAGACCTGGAGCCTCTTTCCCGGGCAGCTCACCTTGAGAATATTCCTGGAACAGGTGATACTGATGCCTACGTCCAGACTGCTCTCTGGTTCCCTATCCCAGCGTGTCCTGTCCATTCTCAGAGTGATCACATGAGTGTTGCTTCAGGAGCCCACCAAAGGTCATGCCGAGGCCTGAGTGTCCCTTCTGCTCCTGTCAGTACCCCCGAGGACACACGTGACCCAGCACCCCTACTCTGAGGCTCAGGTCACCCTGAAATGCTGGGCCCTGGGCTTCTACCCTGGAGACATCGCCCTGATCTGGCAGCTGGGTGAGAAGGAACTGACTCGGGAAATGAAGGTTGTGGAGACCAGGCCTGCAGGAGACGGAACCTTCCAGAAGTGGGCGTCTGTGGTGGTGCCTCGTGGTCAGGAGCAGAGTTACACGTGCCATGTGGTGCACAAGGGGCTGAAGGAGCCCCGCGCCCTGAGCTGGGGTAAGGAAGGGAGGGGCCAGGGTCTCTGGTCAGTGACAGCAGGATGCTCTCTGGAGACCCTCAGCAGGGTGGGACGGGGAGCTGGGGTCATGGCCTCTCGTGTTCTGTTCTCTTCCTTCCCAGAGCCGCCACCACCTGAGCACACCTTCCTGATAGGCGTCCTTGCCGCCCTGACTGCTGTGATTGTCGTGGTCACAGGATTTGTGGTGATGCGCAGAAGGTGGAGTGCAGGTAGGGAGGCTGTTTCTGCCTGAGGCCCAGGGAGGAGGGTGCCCTGAGGCATTATGGGTAGCTCCACCCCCTCACAAGCACTGCCCAGTTAGGCCAGGGTACTGACCTTGCTGTCAAACATATGGAGAAGGAAGGGCAGATTGGTCCCCTGAGAACTGTCCTGAAGAGTAGCTGTTTCCATCAGGCGATGCCCAGAGGGGATGGCCCCTCCTGGGGACAGACCTCCAGCAGAGCCACAGATTTTGTTTCTGACAACGCATAGCCTTTACATGGCCTTCTGTGGGCCCCTGACAATTCCCGTGGCCCCAACCTCACCCTGGTCTGTAGTCACCATCTTGGATACTTCTGTGGGTCCCGCTTGGTTGGTTCCTCAGGGTGCTCCTGGTGCTGCCTTCTTCCTGCCCTTTCATGAGACATTTTCTCCCCACAGGTGGAAAAAGGTCGTCAAATCTGTGAAACCTGATCTTGCTCATGCCAGGGAAGGAAGTGCCTTCACCACAGAGCTGTGTCCAGCCTCCCCTCTGCCATTTTCAGAGCCAGGGCCTCACTCAGTTGCCCTGTAGCTAGGCTGGCTCAGACTTGGAATCTGCCTTTCCTCAGATGGCCAGAGTGCTGGGATTTTTGGCCATTTTATTTATTTTTTATTTATATATCACATCTTGATCATTTTTACTTCCCTTTCTCCTCCCCACCCCCTCGCCACACCCCCATGTCCCCTCTCCACAGAGTCTATCTACTTTCTTTCTTCTCTTTTACTTCTTTTATGGTTTGGTTTTTTTCATATTAGAGAAATTGTATGATATTTGGCTTATTGTATCTGATTCGTTTCACTGAGCATAATGGTCTCAGGGTGCATCCATTTTCCTGCACAGCATTCAGATTTATCTTTTTTATGGCAGAGTAGTACTCCGTTGTGTAAATACGCCACATCTTTATCCATTCATCTGTTAAATGTCGTACCAGCTGCTTCCAAGATTTGACTATAATAAATTATGCTGGTATATACATGGGTATGCATGTATCACTGCCCCAGAAGAAATACAGCTGGGTCAAGTGGGGTATCTATTTTCAGTCTTTTGAGGATACTAATTTCCATAATGGTCAGTCCAGTTTTCAGTCCACCAGAATGCAGGATGAGAGGAGTCCTTTCTCCCTTCAACTGTGGTAGAGGTCCCCAAGGGGGGGAGTGAGTCAAGGGTCAGAAGGAGGAGAAGTAGGCCAGAGACCCCTGGGGGATGCGACCACCAGGAGGATTATTGCTGACCTTTCCTTCTGTATGCTTGGGCAGCTCACACAACCCCCAAAAAAGTTAAACAGGAAGTTAAAAACTCTATAAAACACCCTCAAGAGTAATATTTAGTGCTGCTCTGGTCTGGCAACCTCCGTGCC
This sequence comes from Ctenodactylus gundi, assembly GCA_004027205.1. Taxonomy (NCBI): domain Eukaryota; kingdom Metazoa; phylum Chordata; class Mammalia; order Rodentia; family Ctenodactylidae; genus Ctenodactylus; species Ctenodactylus gundi. The sequence continues at coordinate 12,081 of PVKB01008511.1, read as the reverse complement.
CCAGTCAGGGCCTGGCTAATACATTTATTTCAAAAGATGGTGTATCTCTTTGGCGTTTCTCTCGGGTTCTCCATTACACAACCTCGTCAGCATTTGTTGTGTTTTTGAGTTCTCCATACCAGCCATTCTTAGGGGCAATAAATGGGACCTCAGTGTTGTTGTTTTTTAATCTTTTTTATTTTGCATTTTTCAAGGACTGCAATGTTTACATAGATAACAATATAATTCATAAAAAGACTCAATAGAAACTAACCAGCTATGACAAGAACTTGGGAAGGATTTTTAAGCTCTTATTCAAGTGTACTATGAAATAAAGATTTTTTTAGAGATGCAGAACAATCTATGTATGAGAAGTAAATTGCCATTGGTGGTGGGGAGGGGGAGAGCCAAAGAGAAGAAGCAGAAAAAGGTAACACCAAAATACAACTGCGCAGGGCACGCAGGGCACGTAGGTGAGGAGCGGGGTGTGGGGAGCGGGAGCCAGTGGGTGTGGCTCAGGGGTTGGTGGCCTGCCATTCTTCAGGCTCTGGGTGTGATTCTCAGGCTGCACCCATCTCCATCCAGCTCCACCCCCAGAAAGAAAAGCTTATGGCCAACATATCGGAGTAGTTTTATATTTGATCTGCTCGAACAGGACTCTTAGGGCCTTTCACTGATAAATATCTTGAAGTAGTAAAGTGATTATAAGTGAAAAAGCAGCCAATAAAACTGATTCTTATTTTCAGGGCTTTGATCCGGTTCCAATAATGTGACAGGAGGAAACCTCCGATGTGTAACGCTGCCCCCAGACCGAGCATTACCGTAATGATGGCCTCAGTGAGACTTTCAGAAATACGGAAGGTGTTGTGCTTTGGATCTGGAGTTTTCCCCCAAAAGCCTCGTGTCCCTATGGACACTGTGTACGGGTGGGACCTGGCTGGACCGCGTCCTTCGCACAGATTGGGACTCGGGCTTTAAGGAGGGCAGGCTCACAGGGCTATGATGATGCAGGGAGAGACAGCCACAAAAAACTAATTAAAAAAAAAACCAGAACAAAAATCAGTGACCTGGAGGAGGCCCCTCCAGCAGAACCACTCCTCCAGCCCTTGTGACCAGGAAGAGCACCCTTTGGCAGAACCACTCCTCCAGCCTAATGAATTTGCCGGACATATCCGAGGTCTGATTAGTGTCTCTGCTGACCTTGAGGCCACTTCATGGTTTCCTCTGGAAGTTTTTAAAGGACAGAATCCAAAAGAGTGCCTTGAATTCTATTCTGAGAGTCGTGGTCATGTGTCCAGTTACCAGAAAGATTTTCTGTAACCAGATCAAAAACTGTTCTGTGGGACTGCGGGTATGGATCAGGGGTGGTGACTTACGTGGCTGGCACAAGGCCCTGGAGTCAGCTCCCAGCTCCTTATTCCGTCATAAGGATGCATGCATATCCATGGTCATAGCAACACAACTCCTAACAGCTAGATCCTGGGAACATTCTGCATGCCCACCAAGAGAGGAATGGATAAGGAAAGCATAGTGTTTATACACAGTGAGATATCACACCGCCAAAAAGAAAGACAGATGTGAAAGTCTTGAAAAGAAATGGGACCACCTTGAGTCAATAATGCTCAGTGAAATGAACCACACATGGAAGACTAAGTATTGCTTGGTGTCCCTCATATGAGATTACCACAAATAAATGCATAAAAAGACCCTACCATAGGAGAGGGGTTGGAGGAGGGGTGATGGAGTGGCAGGAAAGGGAAGGGTCACTGGTAGAGGAGGGGTCAAGGGGAGGGAAAGTGGAAGAGGGAGCCAAAGTGGTCAAAGGCTGTGTATGATCGATCACATGTTATTGAACCATTAGCTCATGCATATGCAAATAAAAGTACATAAATGTGTAGACAGGTATTTTATGCTTCCATTATGCAAACACACATAGAGGAATGTACGTGTAGAGACGCAAAGAAATAGAGAAAACACATACCACATACATTATCCATATATGTATAGAAGGAAAATTGATGCATTTGTATATGGCATATATTCAGAATAGAAAGAAACTTACATATAAATAGAAATTCTGATATTACAAGTGCATATAAAATTTATACATTGGCAATGGTCTAAAACACGTAATATGAAATCTTGCAGAAATAAAGGAAAGGAGCTTTGAAAAACAGGCCACACGTGTCATGATTATTCCAACAGCTGGTGCTGAGCACGGGAGTGGTACATCATCTAAATTTCCTTACTCAGTTCTGTGATCACTTTTGGTATTGATAGCTTCGCCTTGGAGGTAGAGGACCCAGGAACAAGCAAGGGGGAAGAGGGGCAGGAGGCTCTGAGTCCACAGCCTGGAGAGTTCTCGTCCCTCCCACGCTAGCTGTCGGCTCAGTGGGCTGGTGGAGCACTTCCTGTGGGGGCTGATAAACGTTTACAAGTGTGGTGTTGCGGTTCTCCACCGTCGTTGGAGTCAGCATCGAAGTCCCTTGACAAGGCAAGAATTAATAATGCTGAGTGGCTTTCTCTGGGTCGGGTTTTCTGTCCCGACTCAGGCTCAGTTTACCGTATGAATCTCTTTCAGCTGCACCCCTTTCTGATGGACACACCATCTAACACCACCCCTGGAGCTCAGAGAATTTGGATGAAAAACAAACCCAGACTGAGAGTATGACATTCCCAAATTTTAGAATGTTCCAGGTAGCCATAAGCTTACAGTGAACATGGGAGAGTTTCTCCCTCACCTCCCCCGTGGCCAACAGCTGATGCTCTGTGAGGTCTGACAGCGGGTGGCAGAGTGAGGGAGGACCTTGGGCCAGCTGGGATTGACGTCATTATACATGAGCCACCAAAACCTGAGGTGGGTTTGGGTCACCACCTGGGCTCAGAAAATGACGCCATATGGAAATGTGAAAACTCGCCTTCCACCTTACAGAGTTTTCCTGTCAACCACCTTTCTGGTGAGTGCAGGAGGGACATACTTATCTAACCGTACATTTTTAAGTCTTTGTATATTTCATGTCACTCAGTAAACATGGCATTGGTTGCATAACTGGGTTTCTGCAGGTGGAGAAATGAAGTTGAGCACTCTGTGAGGAAGCAGGAGGTGAACATCCCGGGAGCTCCTACACGGACCCGATGCCCCAGACGCCCCACTCCGTGTGCAGTGAGGGCTGCGGCCCTGGGCTCAGGAAAACCCCTCGGGAGGGACAGGCCGCCTGCTGCTGGGACTGTGCCAGCTGCCCAGAGAGGGGGATCGCCACCCACACAGGTAGGAGCTGCCTGAGGGTCACGCTCCCCACCTGGGCTTTCTGTCTCTCTAGAACGGACGATAAACACCAACTGCTCTGCTCGTCCAGTCTGGAATGACGCAATAGCGAAATCTGGCAAATGCCGAATAGTGCCGCGTGTTCTCTGGAAAAAGGAAAACAACGAAAAAAAAACTAAGAAAACAGAACATTCTGCATATCTTCCCCGTAATTTATAAATAAATAACAGAAACAGTTGTTACTAAGTTAGGAGGAGGAAGGGACTGTCATAATCACATAAAACACAAGGATGAGACCCTAAACCTAGTGTCACAATGTGCTCAATGCAGGAAGCAAAAATGGGACCAAACTGCCCTGGTGGCCATGTCTCCCGGACATGATGCCAGGGGTCATGGACTGTGCGGTATTGTCAGGACAAGAGAAGCACAGGGGAGGGACAATGACGCTGTCATCCCAGCGCTCTGGGAGGCTGAGGCAGGAGGATGGCAAGTTTCTCATATTAGGGAAACCACGCAATATTTAACTTTCTGAGTTTGACTCACTTCCCCGAGCATGATGACCTCCACTGTGTACATGTACAACGATGTTTATATCCATTGGTCTGTTGATGAGTATTTTGACATCTTCCACATTTTAACTATTGTGAGCTATATCGCTTTAAACATGGGTATACATGTATCTCTGTTATACATTGCTCTTGACAGTTCTGGAAAGATTCCCTGAAGAGGTATCGCTGGATCCAATGGAATATTTGTTTTCAGCATTTTAAGAAATCTCCATACTGCTTTCCAGAGTGGTTGTACCAGTTTTCAGACCCACCAGCAGCATAAAAGGGTTCCATTCCCCCACAACCCTCACTAGCATCGATTGCTGTTCTAGTTCTTGATGTATGCCATGGCCACTGAGGTAAGATGGTATCTTAGTTCTGATTTGCATTTCTCTACTAGCTATGGGTGTTAAAGCCAATGGGAAGCTGAGGTAAAGATGAATAATGAATAGGATTTAAGCACACACATGATCCACAGCAATTTAATAGAAGGAAGAAAAGACACAGTGAAACTCAAAGCGGAAGGAACGTGCTGAGTGAAAGTGTTGACTGCGACACTCAGAGACAATTAAGGGCCGCATCCCCAGGGAAGGAAATTCCACGTTGTCATCTAGCGTCTGACTAAAAGTGCTGCAGGTTGGCCTCAGATTCTGTTTGTATTTCAAGAAAAAAAAAATACAGCTTAAACTTAGAAAGGCTTCTTTTTCCACGAGTACCTTTTGTTTCTGATCCCCTGCAAAGAATTTCTTTTGGACAAAATAATGTAGCATTTGGGGGCAAAGATGCAGCCCAGCAGCCCCGCACCGGAGGCCAAGATGGAGAAGACCTCCATGGCCACCATGACCTTCCCTTGGGTGCTGTGGTACACGGGCAGGAAAGTGACCCACACGCTGCAGAACACCAGCATGCTGAAGGTCAGGAACTTGGCTTCATTGAAGGTGTCAGGCAGGTTCCTGGCCAGGAAAGCCACCGTGAAGCTGCCCAGGGCCAGGGAGCCCAGGTACCCCAGGACGCAGTAGAAGGCCGTGAGGGAGCCCTTGTTGCACACGATGATGACGTGGCCGTGTTCAGAGTGGGCATCGGTGTCAATGAAGGGTGGGTTTGTCCCCATCCAGATGCCACAGAGAGTGAGCTGGATCAGAGAACAGATGGGGATGATGGAGTTTGGAGCCCCTGATACCAGCAACCGCCTCACTTTTCTTCCTGGAGTGGTGACTTTGAAGGCCAGAACCACAGTCACAGTTTTGGCCAAGACCGTGGAGACAGCCACCGTGAACACAACCCCAAATGTGGTCTGCCGGAGGATGCAGGTGGCCGTGTTGGGATGGCCAATGAAGAGCAAGGAGCAGAGGAAGCAGAAAGCGAGGGAGACGAGCAGGGTGTAGCTGAGTCCCCGGTTGTTGGCCTTGACTATGGGGGTGTCTCGGTGCTTCACAAAGAGCCCCAGGACCCCAGCTGTGAGGGCAGTGAGACTCAGGGCCACGGCAGCCAGAGCCTTCCCCAGGGGGTCTTCATAAGCCAGAAACGTCACAGATTTTTTGAGGCACTGGCTGTGCTGATTGTTGGCATACTGGTGATCTGGGCACCTCACACACTGCTCCATGTCTGGGAAGACATGAAAACTGTCATCATCTCGTGTTCAGTGTTTCTCTCTCATTCATAGACCCCACAGAGGCTCTCTGTTCTCTGCAGTAGGTGCCCTGACTTATCCTCATGTCCTTGGGGTCTTTGTGTTTGTAGATACCATGTAAAATAACAGTGAAGCAGTTCCTGATTAAAGCTGCCCTGTCTTTATGCTGTGTGGAATGATACCATTGTTACTTCTCCCTAATAACAGGCATATCTGTAAGTGTAGTTTTCTGTTTCCACAAAGCATTTAAGTATTTATGTATCTTCATTGATCTGTTGGTGATGGCCTCATCTTTCTTCCTAGAACAAACACTCAAGGTGAAAATCTTTCAGAGCCCTAGGTTCTAGGGAGATGGACATGACCCCTAGCTCTTCATGCTGGGGAGCATAAGTCCACTCACTCTGTAAGGGATTATAGTGTTCACCACAAACCACATTGGAATTATAATTACAATTGGATTGAGTAAGTAGATCCACCCAGAAATTGCTGGCACCATTTTATTTATTCATGGACATGCCTTATTCAAGCTCTTTACTCAGTTTTACTGGCATCCAAGTTTTAATATTATTTGTTGATAGAATATCTTAAAATCTGTCCAGTATTTACGTGGCATTTATTGCTAAACAGTTTTACACATTAAGATGTAGTAAAGGCCAACTTTTACATTTCACCATGAAGAGTTCAAGAGTCAGATGGACACACAGAGTTTGTATACTTATCCTGTGTTCAGTCACCACTGAATTCAATGACTGAATCATTCATTTACCTAGACATCATATGTAACACTGCTCTTCTTAGAGAAAAATTATATCATTTATGTCACTCCCTTTTTAGTAACTTGTAAAATTGCTTATAAAATTTTCATTTAAAAATTAAATTTCTTTTTAAAATTTCATTAAAATATATTCCAGAACATATAAATACGTATATGTGCATTTGGACCTATACATCTAATGGAGGGTACATCTTTTCCTCTCAAGGTAGTTTTTGCATTGACCCACAAGATTGGATAAGTAATAGATTTAGTTGAGGATGCTTCACAATGTTTGTTTTATTCTGCTCTATAAACAACAGGTTATTGAGAAGCATATTCCATAATGCATAAATATGTATAGACTGATGTTCCTGATTGTCTTGTGATTTTTTTCATGCACAGAGTCTACTTACCTAGAGGTACACTGTCCCCAATCTCCATAAAGAATACCTAAATTAACCTCAGGGTACAGTGTACAGTCCACCTCACTGTATTTCAGAACTCATTTGGAATTGATAAAAAGGTATGTCCCTAATGCACATATCAGACACGGGAAGAAATTGGAAAATGTCCTGTAGAGAGGTCATTTGTCCCTGTTATGATCGAGAGAAGCAGACTCAAGCATTTTCACTTAAAAATGATACGGAATGAAACAGGAGTTTTTCAAAATTAAATAATGCTTTCAGTTAGCCCAGAAAAATAGAAAGCAAGTTTGAGAAGTAGATGCCTGTAATCTCAGTTGCTTAGGAGCAGGAGTGTCACAAGTTTGAGGCTGACCTGGGAAACTGGGGACCCAGTCTCTGAACCCAGAGGGCTGGGGATGGAACGCAGCAGGAGAAATCCATACTTTTAACTTGTGGTGTGAGTTCAAGAGAAAGAAAGAAGCAAGAGAGAAAGAAAGAATGAATGAAAGAAAGAAAAAGAGTGAACCAGACAGCAAAGCTTAATCAGCAGAGAACGTGCTTTCCCAGGTGAGAATTGTTCTAAGTACATTAATAAAATTGCTGACTAAATAAACAGGGAATGTTAGTGTTCCTGTCTTTTTCCCTGAATTGATAGGATGATAGAAAAGTGAGGCACGTGTCCACCAGGTAGCTCTCACCTGTGGCGTTGGCCACCTCCTGTTCCGGGCAGGGGGTGCAGTCCCAGCAGCAGGCGGCCTGTCCCTCCCGTTGAGTTTTCCTGAGCCCGGGGCCGCAGCTCTCACTGCACACGGAGCGGGGCATCTGAGGAAATCAGGTGTGTATCAGTAACTTCTTAGATTTCTCCTTCACGAGCTGGGAATGTCTTGGACTTCTACTTAGTGTTGCGTAACTATAGAAACTATCTTATTTGTACAGATACATACATCAAATTAGGTAATTGAATTCCAAATTTATTCAATGGAATGAAGTATGAGAATAATTATAAAAACGTGGGTCTAAAAACTTATTCTTTTCCTATTCCTCAGAAATTTGGGCAGTAAGAAAAACCTTTAATCCGGAAGGTCACCTGTGCAGTTACCACATGTGGTCATTCTCTGAGGGAAGGTGAGAGGTGCACAACCCCACAGTCAGACTGTGGCTGCTCGTGTTTAGTGGAGTGAGCCTTGAAGGGCCAGCGTTACCTGTGTCATTCCTGTGGCCCACTCTATCAGTTCCTCAGACAGCGACAACTGTTGACCACGGGGTACGTGGGGGGTAAACTTTCCTACTTTTGCGTTAAGCCTCAGACCTTCTGGAAAATTCCAGAAGTTGAAAATGTCATAGTGCATGTCCAGCGTTCTCTTGCTGTCCAAGGTCACTGGATCCCCAGCAGGGGTGTGAAAGTGGACGTCCTTCAGGAAGGGATGCAGCTGGAGGGGAAACAGCAGCCTACAGTGAAGCGGGCCTGGTCATTAATTGACAAAAAAAAAAATTATCAAGAAAATCCCCTGGTTGTAATTCCATTTCGTAAAGAAAGAGGACCGAATGGATGCTCATGTGGGTCATTGGGTATCACAGACAGCCCACGACACAGCACGCGAAGGCCTACAGAGAGCTAAGATGTCAGAATGATTGCAACAGGGTGGTCGTTTTCAAGAGAAGACACAACCACAGTTCTTTTTGAGATAGATGTGTGTGGGTGTCAGGTAAAATTCAGCTATAGAGAGAAAGATTCCCTGGCCTGTTTCACTAATTGTTCCCAGAGTGTCTTCCAAAAGAATGAGACAACCAGGGCCAGAGAGAACCAGAATAATGCCAAAAATGCGCGCCACCTCCCCCTGCAGTTCTTAGCACCCAGTAGGTACCCAAGTGCTGTATGCCCTGTTGTTGCTTTTTAGCATCTTCTATGGGGAAAATTTAGTTTCTTTATTCTAGTTAAAAACACAGAGCAGGCAGGGCAATGGCATAGTGTGGAACTCAGAAGAGTTACCTTGACTGACACCCCTGTTGCTGTCTTCAGAGGCTATTTATTGGTACTGAGGGGATTCTAAGCAAGTGGTAGGCAGCCATTGGAAGCTCCCAAGAAGACCCTTTGCTAATGGGCATGGCATCAAAGGAAAGAGATGCTACCTGCCAGGGGGAAATCTGTATCCCTTCCCCCTTTCCCACAGATGGTACTTGGACCTGCTGCACCAGCATCTCCTGGAGGGCGTGGGCCACAGCGTACACAGAGTTGTAGATGTTGTAGCTTGCATCACTCATGGCTGTGTCAAAGCGACTCCCAGGCAGCCACGCCAGGGAGGCATTTGGGGTACAGTTCTCCAACGCGCAGCTAGGGTCCGATAATGAGCAGCCAAAGCTCTTGAACCAGTACAGAGCGAGGAAGCTGTCTTCTGGGTATCTGGAAGGAGTGGCCATCTGGATGAAGTGTTTGAAACCAGAGATCTCCTCATGGTGGTGTGAGAAAATGAGCGTCCCATGGAAGGAGTCGAGTATGAAGTTCCTGCCGGCCATGTCTGCGTGCCACTGTGAGTTTGTCACCCAGACGCTCCAGGTCACCAAGCTTTGGCCTATGTGATAGTTGGCATCATTCAGGCTGTCAGGATCGTAGTAAATGACAACCACGTTCACTGAGGACGTCCCTCTGTTGGCGAAATCGTAGTGCGAGTACGAGGAGAATGACACACGGGTGCTCGACATCATCTTCACAAAGGCAACACAGACCCTGCTCCTGTCCATCTCGGCCCTCAAGTCTGACAGGAACTGGAGGCCCTTCTGACCTTCTGCGATGACGAGCCCCACCCAGGTCCACCTGAAATGGACCATCAGGGAGACCATGGCGAGGGCCAGATACTTGTCCTTGGGGGCCATTTGATAGAGAGAAGGGAACCTGTCATGGTCACTCAGTATAGGATCAAAAGAGCCAAAAGTGAGCTGATGGGAAACAAAAATTGGAAACATTAGTAGGGGGACAGCTGGCACCAGGTGTGGCCTGAGACGGAGGGGTCTCAGCAACATCTGGAGGGAGAGATGGAGGCATCTCAGCCACGTCATCTCCTCCCTCCCTCAGAGCCTTGTAGGAAATAACCAGTCAGGCTCAGGGCTCTGACCCGTTATCCTGTCCCCATCCCCTCTGCCTTGGACAGAAACCGTGGCGCTGACAAGTCTCTGTGCTCTTAGCTTTGAGATTCTGCACTCGAGAGATGCACAAAGCCAGTGTCCTCCTTCTGTCACTTGTGGGCAGCTGACGATGGCACTGACACCCCCCCCACCCAGCTGTCCTCACCTGGGGGAACCTGTAGAGCTCCAGCAGTGTCCCAATGTGGGCGGCAGTGCCCCACGACGTTCCTGTGAGCACAGCCAAGGCCCTGCTGACCCTCCCGCACGTGTAATTGGGGACTTCCTCCTGCCCAGTGAGCAGAACAAGGGAGCTCTCCAGTTCCTTCCACTGGCTGTGCAGGAAGTTGTGGAACTCGTAGCCCAGAGACATGTTGGGCAAAAGCTGAGGGCTCCTGTTGACCTCTTCTATGGCGAAGATGAAGGCCAGCATGTTTTGGTAGCTGTTGGGCATCAGTCTGCAAAGAGAGTGCGGACATTCATGAGGACTCAGCTGCTGGTGTTCCTCCACTCCTGTGGAGGCGCTGAGCCCTTCTCATCCCTTCCAGCCTGAATGGGATGGCGTTGTGCAGGTTCACTTCAGGGACAGAATTAAGACTGTATCAGGTCCTGTGGACAGATTCCTCCTGGGTGAGATTGGCGCCCTACAGGAGCCAGGGAGGGCTCGCTGCATCCTCCTGCCACGTGAAAACACAGCAACCAGATGGCAACTCACACACCAGGGGACGGTGCACAGTATTCACAGATGCCCCAGCTGTTAATACTAATTGTCTTACTTACCCAACTAATTTGACAATTTAAGTAAAGAAATTTTACAGTTTTGTGACCAAGTACTTCCATTGTTAAAAGTGGATATATAATACGTGTACATGCATCGCTCTATTTTTAGACAACTACTGAATTGTTTCTACCTTTTTCCTCATTGGTTGATTGGCACTTACCAAGGTAGTTTTTGTATTCTACCGGATCTCCTGTGCTTGGAAGGGAAAGTTTCTGATATTGTTTTTATCATGCGAAGTCAACTGACACATTACATGTCTATGGGCTGTACCCATGATGCGTACTTATAAATAACCAGCTTCATTGCTTCAAAACAAAAAAGCATATTGAAAAAAAACTGGGTCATGTCTTTTGTCCCCCAGGCAAGGCCTGAGTCACAATCTGGGGCTGAAATCTCTTGATGAGGGAGCTCTTCCATCACTGGAGAAACCTTAGTGGCAGCTTCCGGGCTGAGCAGCCCGATTTGAGATCCTGGGTCCTTCACAAACACACTTGCAAATCCTCGTGAACCACCAAATGCAGTAAGCAAGTCAATTCAGAAGCCAGTAGCTGCCCCAGTGAGTTACCCTCGGGTCATAGAAGAAATCACGCAACTGGTCAGATGGCGGTAGGCAGGGGTCTTGGGACAGGGTCTCACTCTGTAGTCCAGGTCGGTTCTTAATTCACTATGTAGCCTAGGCTGGCCTTGAACTCATGGCAATCCTCCCGCCTCAGCCTCCCGAATGTTGGGATCACAGGTGTGTGTTAATTTCCTTGACTCACCATTTGACAATGTCAAACACATTAGCATGCCACGTTACACCTCATGAGCGTACACAGCATGTGGAAATTAAAAAGGAATTAAGGCCCAGGTGATGACAAAGTGTCTTTGGAGGCAGAACTCGGATCTTCCTGAAGAGAAATCAGGGAGTCCCAAGCAGGGTGGGAGGAGGCGGGGACAGATCTGATCTGTGGCCCCAGGGGGCATGGGGCTCCCCAGCAGGCAATGTCCTCTACAGGTAGTTTGAAACAGCGACAGAGGACTAAAGGAGTAGCACAGTGATTAGAGCGCTTGCCTAGCAAGCACAAGGCCCTGAGTTGGATTCCTCAGCACCATGGACACCAGGCATGGTGGCGCCCGCTGTCATCCCAGCACTTGGGAGGCTGAGGAGGGAGGATTGCTGTGAGTTTGAGGTCAGCCTGGACTCCAGAGTGACCTCAGGACCAACCTGGACTACAGAGCAAGACCCTGTCTCACAAAAAGCTAAATTTTGAAAAAGTAAGAAAATCCACGGTAAGGGCTTCATCGGCAAGTGTGCCGTGTCTATAATGGTGGCCAGCTGCAGGAGGATCGGGAATTCTATGCACCAGGAAAGAAATACTAGCAAGCCTTGGAATTCATGAAAGAGATAATTTGCTAGAGTCTATTAGCATTGAGCTTAGTTCAATGTCAACACCGAGGATTTATTTCTAATAGGCCTCGCTAATGTCATGGAGAGGGAGCTCAGGTAGGAGGTGGGCCTGGAGTGTGGAGAGAGAGGAAGAGGGGAAAGGAGAAGGAGAGAGGTATTCTACAGCTTCAAGCCTAAAAATGAGCTGAGAGAGAGAGAGAGAGAGAGAGAGAG
>PVKB01008510.1:0-15901 GCA_004027205.1 Ctenodactylus gundi | reverse complement strand
TCCCTGTATATTCTAGTTAGGAGCTTCCTACCTGAGATGTTGGTGGTGAATATTTTTCCCAGTCTGTTGGTTCTCTTTTTACATTGTTGATAGTTTCCTTAGCTGTGCAGAAACTTTTGAATTTGACAAGATCCCATTTGTTAATAATGGGGATAACTTCTTTTGCTCTTGATGTCTTGTCAAGGACATCTTTGCCTACACCTATGTCTTTTAGATATTTGCCTAATTTGTCTTCTAGGAGGTTCAGTGTTTCACTTTTAATGTCTAGGTCTTTGATCCACTTTGATTTGATTTTGGTGCATGGTGATAGGTATGTGACTAGGTTCATTCTTCTGCATGTGGATGTCCAGTTTTCCCAGCACCATTTGTTGAACAGGCTGTCCTTTTTCCATTGTATGCATATGGCCCCTTTGTCGATGATTAAGTTTTTGAGGGTTTTTGGGTTTGTCTCTGCATCTTCAATTCTGTTCCATTAGCCTGTCTGTTTTTGTGCCAGTACCAAATTGTTTTTACACCCATTGCTTTATAGTACAACCTGATGTCTGGAACTGCAGTGCCTCCTGCCTTGGCTTCTTGCTTAGGATTGCTTTGGCTATTCTTGGTCTCTTTTGGTTCCATATGAATTTAAGAATTGTTTTAAGTTCTTTGAAGAAACTTGTAGGTGTTTTGATAGAGATTGCCTTGAATCTATATATCAGTTTAAGGGCCCTTCTATACCTATTTTTCTCAGTGTTTCTATCATGAAGGGGTGCTGGATTTTGTTAAAAGCTTTTTCTGCATCAATAGAGATGATCATGTGGTTTTTGTTTTCACTTTTGTTGATATGGTGTATTATATTGATTGATTTACATATGTTGAACCAACTTTGCATCTCAGGGATGAAGCCCACTTGATCATGGTGTATGATCTCTCTGATTACTTGTTGGATTCTGTTTGCCAGAATCTTATGGAGGATTTTTGCATCTATATTCATTAAGGATATTGGTCTATAATTTTCCTTCCTGGTTAAGTCTTTGTCTGGCTTTGGGACTAGTGTGATGCTAGCCTCAAGAAATGAGTTTGGTAGTGTTCCTTCACATTCTCCTTAATGAAAAATTTTGAGGAGGATTGGAATTAGTTCTTCCCTAAAGTACTGAAAAAATTCTACTGTGAATCCTTCTGAGTCTGGACTTTTATTTGTAGGTAGAGCTTTTATTACTGCTTCAATTTCTGTGTGTGTGATGGGGTTTTTCAAGATTTTTCTGTCTTCCTCATTTAATTTTGGTATTTTATATGTATCTAGGAAGTCATCCATTTCTTCCCAGTTCCCAAATTTGTTAGAATATAGGTGTTCAAAGTAATTTCTTATAATACTCTAGATTTCTGCAGAGTCTGTTGTAATTTCACCCTTTTCATTTCTAAGTGTGCTAATCTGTGCCTTTTCTTTCCTTTTCTTGGTAGGTTAGCAAGAGGTTTGTCAATTTTGTTAATTCTTTCAGAATCAGCTCTTTGACTTGTTAATCTTTTTTATTGTCTTTTTAATTTCAATCTCATTTATTTCAGATATGATCTTTAGAATTTCTTCTCTTGTACTGCCTTTTGGGTTAAGTTGTTCTTGTTTCTCTAGGTCCTTGAGGTGCATCATTAGGGAATTTATTTGTGACTGTTCTTTTGATCTGTGCATTTATGGCTATGGATTTTCCTCTAAGGGCTGCTTTCCTTGTGTCCCACATACTTTGATATGATGTACTTCCATCACCATTTAACTCTATGAAGTTTTTGATTTCTTCTCTGATTTCTTCCATGATCCATTGTATGGTCAGTAGTAAGCTGTTAAGTCTCCATGTATTCGTGTATTTTCTTCTGTTTGTGCTGAAATAAGTCCACTATGGTCTGAGAGTATGCAGGAATTATTTCTATCCCTTTGTACTTGTTTAAGGATGACTCATGTCTTAGGATGTGGTCTATTTTAGATAATGTTCCGTGTGCTGCTGAGGATGTGTAGTCAGTTGATGTTGGGTGGAAGACTCTGTGAAGGTCTGTTTTGTCCAAGTTTTTATGGTGTCTTTCAGCAGTTGTATATCTTTGTGGATTTTCTGTCTGGTTGATCTACCCATTTGTGATAGTGGGGTATTAAAGTCCCCTACTATAATTGTATTGAGGCCTATGTATCCTTTCAGATCTAGTAATTTTTGGTTTACATAATTGGGTGCTCCAGAGTTGGGGGTATATATATGGATAATTGTGATTTCTTCCTGTTCCTTTAACTTGTATGTAGTGGCCATCTTTGTCTCCGTTTACCTGTTTTCTTTTGAAATCTGATGAGTCTGAGATTAATATAGCTACCCCTGCTTGTTTTCTGGGTCCTGTTGCATGAAATACTGAATCCCAACCTTTTCAGTCTGAGTTTTCTTGTGGGTGAAGTATGTCTCTTGAAGGCAGCAAATAGTGGGTTTCTGTTTTTTGATCCAGTCAGCTAGTCTATGTCTTTTGATAGGTGAGTTCAGGCTATTCACATTTAGGGTAATTATTGAAGTATGTTTAATGTGTCCTGCCATAAGTTTAGTTTTTCCATGTGTTCACTGGCTTTACTTTTTTCTCAGCTCATTCTCCTCTAGCTTTTGTTTTCTTTTTCTCTGGGGCCACTTTTCTTGTTGGCCTCTCTTTTGGTATCCAAATTTCCTTTGGAAATTCTCTGCAATGATGGCTTAGTGGTTGCAAGTATCTGTAAGCTTTCTATATCATGGAGAATTTTAATTTCTCCCTCTAGTTTAATAGATATTTTTGCTGGATATAGTAGCCTTGGTTGGAATTTGTGTGATTTTAGTGTTTGAATGACATTGCTCCATGATCTCCTGGCTTTTAGAGTCTGGGTTGAGAAGTCTGCAGTTATCTTGGTAGGCTTATCTTTGTAGATCACCTTCTGCTTTTCTCTTACCGCTTTCAGTATTCTCTCTTTGTGTTGGGTTTCTAGCACTTTAATTATGATGTGTTGTGATGAGGCTCTTTTCTGATCCATATTGTTTGGTGTTCTATATGCCTGCAGTAGTTTAATGTTCATTTCTCTTCTTAGATTTGGGAAATTTTCTTCCGTAATTTCCTCGAATACGACTTCTAAGCCTTCTGTTGGGTCCTCGTTCTTCTCTTGGACTCCCATAATTCTCAGGTTGTTTCTCTTTGAATTATCTATCAGTCGTTGTAATGATTCACTTTCTTCTTTTTTTTACTTTGCGTTCTTTTTGGTCTTTCTGTTTCTGCTCCATCATTTTGTCTTCTAAGTCTGATAATCTATTTTGAAATTGTTCGATATTGTTGCTTATTGTGACCTGTGTGTTTTTCACTTCCTGGATGTTTGCATTTATTTTCTTTTTATGTCTCTGTTGTGTTCTTCTCTCACTTCTTGTATTACCTTCGTTATCTTCTGGTTCATTTCTTCTTTGATCTCCTCTACTTGCTTCTCGAAGCTTGCTTTTAGCTTAGCTAGGTCTTGGTGTAGCTCTTGCTGTATGACATTTTCTGCATTAATTCTTGTTGTAATTCCTGCTTTAATTCGATGTATTTCTGGGCCCAGAATTTACCACAGTTTTTGTCATTTTCATCTTTAGATTCTGCGTTTTCAGGATTTCTAGTATACTCTTCTGGTATGTCAAGATTTTTTGAAGGAGATTTATTTATACATTTCCTCATGGTTCTGTTTTCTTTAGTTGTCTCTGGTTGTCTGTCCCTGGGTTTCCCCTAGGAACTCACCCCAACACAGCTCTGCCAGAGGCTGGGTGATCATTGCCTCTGCCCTGACCACCAGTGAGAGGAGCAGGGGAGATGGCAGTGAATCCCCCTCAGTCTAGTCTGATGTGGCTCTATGCCGTACTGGCAAAGCCCAGTGTCCACGCCAGCCTCTGCTGTGAGGGGCAGTGGAGAAGATGCCAAGGAGACCTACTGCCAATCCCAGGATCCACCGTAGGTCGCTGCTGCGAGGGGCGGTGGGGAATACATCCGGGAGGTCTACCAGGCACCTCTGGATTGGCCCTGCCTGGTGCTAGCTGAGCCCAGGCTCAGCCATGGGCACCCGAGGTGAGGGGCAGGGGAAGATGTCTGAGAGGCCTGCCTGCCTCCTCCGAAGCGGCCCTGCCTGGTGCTCACTGAGCCCAGACTCAGCCGTGGGCCCCAGAATCGGCATTTTTTAGACTCTGAAAATTTAGCCAAAGTCTTGGAGATAACCAACAAGCATGTCTTTGAGAAAACACAACTGCACCTGGGAAGAAGTCACTGCAATCCGGCCCTACACCCTTCCTCACACTAGAGCTCAAGGGTGCCTTGACCCACCCTCCCGTCCCAGGACGATCGGAGCAGAGGGAAGCTGGAGTGCCCCCTTCCCAGTGGGCCTGCTGGGAAGATGGAAGACCTCGCCTGGAAGTTTTTTCTTTCTTAACTGACCCACGTGAGACCTGCCCGAGGTTAAAAACTCTCTCCCCAGAAGGTGTTCATGGAAAATAACAGCAGGCAAGTGTTTTAATTATTGCAGCTCTGTGAGGGGATGGAGACAGAAGGGGCAGGACAACAGCCAAAGCCCAAGTCTTCCTGGAAGAACTGAGGAATAAGATAACCACAGGAACTCTGAGACACTCCAGTGTAACTGGAGGAAACTGGACTTCCTTGAATCACATGCCTGGGCATTTGGACAACAGCAGCATAACCACAGTCGCCCAGTGTCCCTGGGCATAGTGAGACTGTGCACTTAGGGGGGACTTGAGCCCAGGCAGAAAATCCCCCAAGAAGATCCTTAAACTCTATAGTTTTGCACAAGCAGAAAAAGCAAAAAATAAAAAAGAAAGAAAGAAAGAAAGAAAGAGAGAAAGAAAGAAAGAGCGAGCTATAGAGGGCTGTGAGAAGGGATCAGCACTGAGCTCGTGGGTGGAAACGAAGGACCTTCCCACGTCATAACAGCAGGACCAGGGCTCCGACAGTGCTCACTGGAGACTCACCGTGTGATGCCTTCTGTGGACCATGCCACAGACCATGGCTAGGAATGGGAGTACTTTGTAAAGTACTTGCACAGCCTCTTAAGTTTCCTTGAGGGGAATGAATGGGGATGGGGTGTTGGGGGCATAGCTCTGTGGCTGAATGCTGGCCTGACTTGCACAAGGCCGTGGGTTCAATTCCCCAGCACCACACAGTAATTTCCCAGGCATGATGGCACACTCCATATTCCCAGCACTAGAGAGGCTAAGGCCAGGTGGGTTACCCATTGCCCTGGACTACAGAGCAAGACCCTGTCTCAAAAAGAACAAGAAAAGAAAGAATGGGTGTTGAGCTGTTCTTAACAAAGTTCCCTCAGGACTCGGACCTAGCGAAACCATACCTGCCCGAGGTCTTCATACCTAAACGGCATTGGCGTTCACGTGTATTTATCTTCTGTGTCACTTACATGCCGGGTAAGAACTGCGTTCCAAGCCACGTCCGCAGAGTTCCAAAGCTTACATCCGTCAGCAAATTACCTTGAAGATTTCTACAAAAGAGACATAATCCAAGGAAGAAAGACATTCTTTCTGAACATTTATTGTGCAGCAGTGATTTCAATTTACACGTGATGAAACAGAACCCAGTATATCTCCATAACTACAGAAATCTCACTGTGGAAGATCCTGGCTTAGAATTTGTACTTCTATGGCTATGCTTGTACTGTATTGTATACAAAAAAAGTAAGCGCTTAATGAACACCAGCGTTAAGTGATTTTAATGCTCTGGAACAGAGATTCTCAACTTTGATGTCCTTGAGATTCTGGGCAGATGATCTTGTGTTGTGGGATTTGCCTTGAACACAGTAGGATGCTCAGCATCACCCCTGCTCTCTGCTCCCTGGGATGCCCACTGCATACCCACAGTTACCCATGTCTCCTGGGTACAAAATTACATCGGTTGAGAATCACTGCTTCTTAATGATTCCCTAGGACCTGTACAGTAATTCCCACACTAATCTTAGGTGGAGATGAAAAGACTACGTATATAACGTTAGTAACTTGACACTAGCAAAATTATAATATTATTCAACATGAGCAGCAAAGGAGGTTATAAAGTTCCAAATATCATGTAGTTATAATGGTAACTTGCAAAAAATGCAGAAAGGGTAGTGACTTGAAGGTATCTCTTTCAATCCACTATATTTTATTACAGGACAAATCTCTAAGAAGAGGAAATGAAAAACAATATCTTGAGTATTTATTGGTTATATAATTAGTATAAATTAGTAGTAGACTTGGGAGTTGATTAATACTGAAAACGTAAGTGTTTTAAACCTGGACAGTAGCACTCGACTCTGAACTTTGTGACCGAGCCCCATCAGTCATTCAAAAGGAACGGATTGACGAATACATTTACTCTTGCAAGGGCAAAAGATGCTTTATTATCTATAGCCTTCCTTTTATACCCTCCTTGTTTTCCAGCTCGTTAACTTGTTTATCAGAGCCGACAAACAGCAGTCCCGTGTTTCAACACCTGACTTAAATTTCAAGCAGTAAATAAGCAAAACAACGCCCAACTTAAATTTCAAGCAATAAACACTTCTTTGTGGGAAGGAACTTGGCCAAGGCCAGCAATGCTGAGGCTCTCGGGCCCTAAGGTCTCCAACATCTCCTCCTTTTTTATTTTTTAATGCAAAGTTTCCTCGGTGCAAGACTGTGCCTGTCCTAGGTTGTTCCCCTCACAGTTAGGACTTACCCGTCATTGGACTACATGCAGCATGGTGTGTATCCTGTCTTAGGTTGTCCTGACTGCAGAGAAATCTTACCAGTCTTTGGCTACTGGCCTGATTACAGACCAAAACCAGGAGGTTTTCCGCATAGCTTAAGACCACGAATGTTTGCGGCCAGAGTTTGTAAACCTTCCATTCCACTGCGAACAATACAAGGAAAAATCAAACATAAAGTCAATAACATTCCTCCCAGTACTCAATCCATATAACATGTAGGAAAAATCTGGCCAGGAGGGTAACATGTTTTTTTAACTGAGTAAGAATATCGGCAGCAGTTTGTGCTGCATCAATATGCAATGGCGTAGAATTTTTTAAAGTTAAAATCTCTCTGTGTAATTCTCGTAAGTTCAGGCTTATGGCAGCTCAACGCCTTTTCAAGTTCAAGCAATATCTGAAGTCCAGGATCAGAATACCATTCATTACTAACATTAACAGGAAGCAATACATAAGATGGTTGTTTTAAAATCATTACCTTAGTCTTCCTAGGAAGGTTAGTAATACTTGGTCAAATTACAATTAATGCAGGTAACATTAAATTGTCCATCACCTTACACTATAATAGTCAAGTTGCCTACCAATAATACGTAGAGGGTATCGACAGAAGCAATGACATTTCGTTTTGTAAGCACATTTGTAGGATGAGGCTCTATCCCATCTATAGCCACCTCCAATTTCCAAATATACAATTGTCTCTGTCCAGAATCAGACCACCACATTCCCATCAACAGCACATGCTCTGTGATGATAGAGGGGAAGTGGTTGAGGAAGAAGTATAAGAGGAAGAGGAGGTTATGTCCATTGGATTTGACCAGTCAAAGATATAGAGAGAAGTCCCAGTTATATTAGTCCATTTTGTTCCCACATGGCAGGATGCAACAAAGGAGGGTCAGGAACACAGGCATCAGCATCATCATCAGGCTCAGCAGCCACAGGGACGTGTTCAGCGGTCCCTACCAGTCATTTAGGAAGCCACTGTTGTGGTTAGGATCCAGAGTGTCCCCCAAAAGTCTCATGTATTTTAATGTTACGGATTGTCTATGGAGCCACGTAATGTTGGTGGACTGGGGTCTGGCCTGGAGGGGTGGATTGCAGTTGTTGGGATTAGGGGCGTGTGAGTTAAGACTAAAGGCATGTGTCTTAAGACTAAAGATGTGTGAGTTAAGACAAAAGGTGTGTAGTGGCCACACCTTTGATAACCGGATGCAGGAGAGACTAAAACTGGGACTTGGACTAGTCTCGATTAGTCTCACTTGCCTTCCTGTGTGTGATGTCCTGAGAAGCTGCCTCCACCTCTCTCTCTGCCATGTACTTCAGTTGCTGCCAGCTGCCCCTGAATGGACTGTGACCATCTGAAACTGTAAGCTAAAATAAACCTTTCCTTTCCTAAATTTCTGCGTGTCAGGTATTGAGTCACAGCAATGAAAAAAGTAACTGAGACAGCCACCTTGTGCCATCTTCCTTCTGTGAAAAAACAAACATGCCCTCATCCCCGTACAATATGGGGTCAGGTCCATTCCATTTTCTAGTCACTGGATCTTTCCAATGAACATAAGCAGGATGCATATTAGTGTGAGGATGCCAAAACATCTGCTGCAGAATGTCCCTTAGCATCCAAATTTAAAAAGTTTAAGACAAAAAGAGCATGTGCTAATTGATTATGCAGACTCAAAGGATATAGCAACGTGGGGCTCGAACCCATGACCCTGGGATTAAGAGTCTCATGCTGTACTGACTGAGCTAGCCGGGCTGTTTTAGCAGCTCATGAAGTGTATCAAAAAATTTATGAGGACAGGATTTAACTTGATGACCCATTTGGCCACATCCATAACAACTACCAGGAGGACCAGTTACTTGCCGAGGCTTTGTTTTCTGCTGAAATAAAATTTCTTTCACTCTTTTTCTCTGAAGGGCTGCTGCAATTGCCAGACACTGAGTGTAAGATGGCCCAATGTCAGCACAAAGCTGAATGTAGTCAGATACTGTCCCCCGTTTTTTTAATGGGTGGATAGCTGCTTGACATGCAGTGTTGGCATTTTCATGAGCCAATTTGCTTGACCAGAAGAATTCTGGCTTCAGAATCTCCAAAAACTTTTTCCGAGGCTTGCAAAAGCCTATTAACAAATTCCTGGAAAGGTTCATCAGGCCCTTGTCAAATTTAGAAATGTCATAACAAAGAGAACCTTTAGATGGCAGTGTTGCCCAAGCTCTTTTTGCAGAAGCATTAATTGGAGCATAGACACCCGGGTTATATAAAAGTTGATTTGGAATATCTGCAAATTGACCTTCTCCTGCCAGCATATCATAATTAACCCCCACATTATTGGCCTGAGCATTCAATTGAGCAGTTTTCTGACATTGTTCAGCAAATTCAGTTTTCCACAATAGTCTCCTCCGGAAGGGCAAGCCTTGGCTAGGTGTTTCCAGTCTCTGGGAGGGAGCGCATCTGTAGCTAAGTCTTCTAATATAGATAGAGTAAAAGGAGCAGTCAGCCCATATTGAGCACAAGCAGCTTTTAGCTCTTTAATCTGTTTAAAAACCACAGGACAATGTGATCGAACTACATTACCCTGTGCATCAAGTTTCTTCAAATACTGGACCCTGCAAATGAAAACCCTGAACATCCTCTCCCTGCTCTGCGGCCTTCTGAATTCCTGCCTGTAATGGGGACAAAACCTTTTGATGATATCCTGCAAACAAGGACTGAGGAGGAGTGGCTTTGGGTCGCATCAAAGCCATCAAAGGATTCTCGGGACACAATGGCATCGGAGGAGGTTCCAGAGGCTTTTCAGGGGGCTTTAAAAGCCTTTTCAGTTGTTCCTGAAGCTGAGTCATCTCGTTCTCAAACTGCTTTAAACGCTCGGAAGCCGAGCGTTTGTAAGATCACTTTCAGTTTTATCTACCTTAAAAACATTTGCAGGGGCAGGCCAGTCCTCATTATGATACTTAGCATCCTCCTCCTCAAGGTCTGACTTATCCCTGGAATTAAGGGGCTTAAAATCATTGGCTGCCCCCACATCCGGGTACACTTGGGGGGGGGGGGTGCAGAAGTGGCTCCCAACTTAGAATCCCCTGTCTTTAACCCTAAAATTTTTGGCCCTTGTGCAAGGACCAGAGACTGAAAGCATCAATAGGAACCTTCTCCAGACCATTAGCAGCGTAAAAGTTCTTCATATGATCCCCAACCTTTTCCCAAGTATCTAAATGCATAGTTCTTTTCTCTGGGAACCATGGGCACAAATCTTTTATAAATTTTAAAAATTGTTGCAACTTTTTTTCTGCTACTTCAACTCCCCTGGCTCCCAACATTTTTCTCAACATGCACACGAACAACATTCGACTGTTTCCTTGTCCCATTTTATCACCACCCTTCTCACCTCTTTCTTCTCTTATTTCTTGTTTCTGTTCTTGAGCGCTACTCCCCAGCAGTGTCCGTCACTAATATTCCCCGTGCTAGAGCCCCATGTTGGGCGCCACTCTGACCAAGCCTGCTAAGTCAGTCAATGGGAACCGAGGGGGGGAGTGTGAATTGAAGAATACAGGGACTCTTGCAAGGGCAAAAGGCGCTTTATTATCTACAGCCTTCTTTTTGTACCCTCCTTGTTTTCCAGTTTGTTAACTTGTTTATCAGAGCCGACAAATAGCAGTCCCATGTTTCAACACCTGACTTAAATTTCAAGTAATAAACACTTCTTCATGGGAAGGAACTCTGCCTCGGTCAGCAATGCTGAGGCTCTCGGGCCCTGAGGGCCTCAACTACTTTGGAGCCCTTTTCCCAATATACATCTCCTCTTTGGGTCTCACTGTCATCCTTTTCAGGAGCTCCACAAATAAAACATTCCACTCTAAATTGCTTTTTAACCCTGGCTGTGGCTCTGTAGTACATGCCAGCCCAAACTTCCTATGAAGCCCAGGCTGGCCTCCGAATCCTGATGACTCTCAGCCTCCTACGTGCTAACATTACAGATGGCTACTACTTTCTTTTTAATACTGCTGTGATTACATCATCTCCTTCCATGAGTAAACTCCTTGCTAGGTCTCGCTTATCCGCACTGCCCACCGTGTGTGAGAATGAGGCAAATATTTAAGGCAACTCAAACACTGATAAGATAAATGACAAGCCAGAGTTAAGGAGGGAAGGGACATGGCTGTTGGAGAAGGAAGGCAGTGGGTCACTGCAGGGCAGGGCCTCTCCTGCACCTCGGCAGCACGCTGTCACCACCCAGAGCCCGCTGCACTGTGGCCTGAGCTGACATGTCTGTTTCCTACAGGAGCCTGGGAGTTTGGCTAACAATTCTTAAATGAATGAAAATAGATATTCTAATGTGAAATAAGTCACTTAGAACATACTTCACATGGCCAATATGAAAGACCCATTCCACCGACTGTGTCACGTTTCTCAAAATCCTGTGTCCTGATTGCCACAACCACAACCTGGAAGAGGAAAGGGGTTTCAGCTCGCATTTCAGAAGGTCACACACAGTTCAGTCATAAACAGCACGAAACTCTGCAAACACACGATAGAGGCTGGAGAGCTGCTCAGGGCGTTGGAGACAGAAAGCCAAGTGAGGAGCAAAGCGCTGACACCTGGAGGCTCAGGCAAGGCCGAGCTTTCCCAAGAGGACGCGGCAACAGTGCTGCTTCTTCCTTCCTTTACTTAGTCCAAATGCCAAATCGGGCCCTCCACACGCAGTGTGGGTGTCCAGCCTTCCTGTCCTGGCCCACAAGCCACAAACACACACCTGAAAGCTTTTCTGTGTTCCCTCCAATCTCATCAAGTGGACACAATCTCTCAAGGTCCTACACCAAGCACCCGTGCCTTCCAGCCAGGCCCCGCCTTCCAGCAGCACGTGGATCCACAGGTGTCCCACTGCATCTAAACACAAGAGGCTTGTGGGGGATGCTCCAGAGCTAAACCCTAACATTTTCCCTCAGCTCTCAAAAGCCTCCTTGTGCAAAATTCATTCAACCCTTCACTAAGAGATGGCAAAGTCTTAAAAGAATTCCAGGAACTGCTACAAAGTCCAAGTTCAAAATCTCCCATGAAACTCAAGGCAAACCCTTAGCCGTGAGCTTCTGTGAAAATTGAGGACAAGTTACACACTGCCAGCACGCAGTGGTACAGGATAAACACTTGCATCCCAAAAGGGAGGGACAGGAGGATAGAAAGCAGTTGGACCAAAACAAATTTTAAAACTAGCCAGGCAATGGTTAAATCCCATAGCCCCTCACAGCAATCCTCTTATGTCAGCCTCCTAAGGGCTGGGATTGAATACGCGCATCTGGCTTCCCGGCTGCTGGGGAATCAAACTCATGTCCTTGTTTTCACTAGGCCAGTGCTTTGCACCCAGTCCAAGCACATCTTTTCTGGATTCTTGATTTCAAGTACTTGGCTTCTTTGTAATGCCGATCTCTTTAGCATCCCTGGTCTCTCCTGCCCTACCTTTAGAGCTCTTCCAGTCCTGCAGGTCAGCCAACACTCTAGGCCATTTTCTTGCCTTTGTAGCCTCCATTTCAGAGTACCGCTGCCCAAAATCTCCAAGCACCCAGTGATGGCTGTACATTGGGGTGCTTTCAGATTTCCTCAACCAGATGACACAGTCTACCACGAGTAACCTCAATTTCAGGTAAAGCAGGCACACCAGCAAAATCGCGACACTTTTTGCCAGAGAGCAACATGCATTGGTGTTAGACCGACTGCCAGGATGTCCTCCCTCCCCTCTGAAACTTCTTCGCTCTGGGATTCACAATCCACTGTTCTATCGGCATTCTGGCCGTCGGAGCTCTGCCCGCATCTCCCATCAGGCTGGGCTTACTGTACCCTGTGGCTTCTCTAGCTGGCACCTTCAAATCTCTCCAACTCCCCCTGAAAGCCACTGCCAAGGCCTGCAACCTGCACGGTTCAATGAAGTCCCTGCAGGGACCCGCTTTCTGTGCTGTTTCTGTCTCAGTTCCCCTTCTGTTGCCCTCCTGGCATATCCAGTACCCGTGACGCAGGGCATGGAAGGTTCACGCTGCTCACAGTCTCAGAAGGTCCCGCTCCGTCCACTCACTGCAGCGCCAGGCTGTGGGGGCGCACGTCCAGGCGGGAGAGCTGCTCAAGGCCATGTGGCCTGCCAGCTCCGTGACTGAGGAGGAGCCACTACCAAGATGCAGGGAAGCCGGCGCTGCCCGGGGAGACACCACAACAGGGCTTCTTCTGTTCTTTCCACGGTTCACTCTGCCAGGTGCCCCCCACCCAGGGCGCCTGTCCCTCACGTTCTGTCCCGTAAGTCAGTAACACACACCAGAAGCTCTGCTCTGTGCGGCCACCAATCTCAACAAATGGACACCATCCCTCCAGGTTCACCCCAGCATCCACTCCTTCCCTCCAGGCCCCACGTCACAGGAGCACAGGGTCCACAGGTGTCCACTTCGTGCACACACGTGAGGCATTGGGGACACTCCAGATCAAACCATACCACCCTGTATTTGAGGACAGCCGCGTGGCAAGAGGCCCAAGAAGAGAATACGAAGGTGGTCTTCTCCTTAGGGCCTAGAAGGAGCTAAAATGCAAAGCCCACTTTAGTGGCCAAGGGGGGCTCGATCCCCATTCCTATGAAACTTTCTACACGTGAGGGATAGCTGGATTTGTAACAATGGCACTAATCAGCTTAATTAGAGCTGACAACGTGAACACCATTGGACTCCATGGACAAAGATATGAAGCTTTCACCCCAAAGAACATAGATAGATCTTTTAATCTATAAACAGATAAAAATGCCATGCATGTTTTCTCTCCTTGACAACAAGGGTGGGGGGATTTTTATTTTATAATTTGTGAAGACTTAGAGCCATTAATTTTTTTCTTTATAGACATGGTCTCACGCTACTCCATGCTAGTCCAGAACACAGCACATGGGCCAGGCTTGCCTCAAACTCACAGCAACCTTCCTTCCTGCTTTAACTTTCCAAGTGCTGGGATTACAGGCATGTGCCACCATGCCCACCTCATGTGGTGCTGGCAGTGGAACTCGGCAGGCCTTCCACTTGCCAGGCAAGCCTCTAACCACCGTGCTCTTCCTCCAACCCAGCCCATGTATGATCTGCTTGCTCGGTGTGAACATTTCTAGCTGTGCTCTGTAAGCATCACTTCAGTGCCAGCATTGACCTCGGCTTAACACTTCCATCATTGAAAGCCTTCTTGTCAGTCTTCCAGTCAGTAAAAATCACTGTGATGTTATGTAATCTATCTGCTTGGGTCATTATTTAATTTGGGGGCGGGGGTGGGGGGGTCTTGGTGTTTATTCTAGTGAGGTCTTGGACTCCCTAGGCAGCCCATGCTGGCCTTGAGCTCACAGCAATCCTGCCGTTCCAGCTTCCCAAGTGATGGGATTACAGGTGTGCGCTATCATACCTGGCTCATAAGGTGAGGCAAATAAAACTCAGGGCCTTGCCCTTGTGGTATGGGGATCAAACTCAGGGCCTTCGTACATCAAAGCCCCTTTTTACTGTTCATTTCAGCTTCGCCTTAAGGCACTAAGTTTCTTAACTTGGGCTTCAACTTGCAAACTTACAACCCTTGTCTCAGCTTTCCCCAGGACTAAAATTCCAGGCCGGCACTACCGGCCCCTACTCAAAATATACTTTTCCGGTCACTAATTTTCAGACTGATGGAGGCGTCAAAACACTGGTGATCTTCAAGATGGCCACCACAGCAAGAGGTTTCCACTCTTCCAGCCATTCCCACTGTGCAGCAGAAAAAAGAACAAAGCCCCGGACATCTTCCTCTCTTCTTTGAAAGTGTCCTCACAAGTAGGGTCTCTTCATAATTTGAAGGAAAAACAAACAGCACTCTTTCTTGGCCAATGGGCCTGTCCCTCTCGCCTGGGACCTGATCTCTTAATACCGACCCAGCAGACACCCCCGGGACTCCAGGGCTACACGGCTGTCGTCTCTGAGGGACGATGCAGCAGGATGGCTAGCAGGGAGCCCTCTCCTGGGACCTACCCCTGGCCGCCGCAGTGCCAGGGGAGCGCCATGGGGATGGCGGGGAAGTGCATGCAGAAGCCCTGATGACGAGGAGGCTTTCCTGAGCAGCCCACCCTGTGCACAGCCTCCCATGTCATGTTGCTACCTGCTGTGATCCACACATCAACTCACCCCAGCAGGACAGGGCTCAGCAGGAGCTGAGGAGACACAGGACAGGACACAGCCGCAGAGGCCACGGATGTGGCTGCTTTCCCAGTGCTGGAAGACATTTAGTTATGAAGTTTCTGTGCAAAATTATATTGGAACATATCTTAAATAGGCCTATAGTCACCCTAAAAATAAAAGATCACAGGGCTGGAGAAATAGCACAGCAGTTAGGGCTCTTGCCCAGCATGCAGAAAACTCTAAGTTTGATTCCCCAACACCCCATAAGCTGGCTGTGGTGGTACACACCTGTAATCCCAGCACTTGGGAGGCCGAGGCAGGAGGACTGTCATAAGTTTGAGACCAGCCTGGGTTACATAATGAGTTCTGGACCAACCTGGGCTACAGAGTGAAACCGTGTCTCCAAAAAAAGAAATATACAAATAATAGAATGTCGCTCCTCAGGTGTCAGAAGTGACAGCCATCATGTCCTGACACTAGAGGTATTTTAACGTAGATCCGAACCATGGCCTGGCAGAAGACAACAGAGGAAAAGAAAGAAGAGAGAGAGAAGGAAGGAGGGAAGAGAAGATGGGGAGGATGGGAAGAAAACGGGGAGGGACCCATTTTTCAAAATCAGTGCTTATCTGTCCTGGCGGCCAAAGAGAGCAGAGGGAAAAAATGTGGTTCTTAAATGTACTGTAGAAAAAATTATTTAGTAATTCAATGTTAATCTTGTTCAGACTAAAGTGTCAAAATCTTTTTGACTAATGTCATTCAAGTTAACATAACTTCCTTTTTTTTCTCCTGTAGGCACCAATCTGAGGTGAACTTCAATTCCTGATTGGTTTGTTATCAGTTCTTTCAATCCTTTATTTCCTTTTATTTGCCAGACAGCAAATATATTAGACTTTACACACCACATACAACCTCAACTGCACATTTTTCTCACCTATTTTCATTTTCATTCACATTTTCTAACTTTTTACATTAAAAACTGTAAAGCTATTATTACCATGTAGGCCCATAAAATCTCTGCAGATGCGGTTTGATCTGTGAGCT
>PVKB01008508.1:0-15862 GCA_004027205.1 Ctenodactylus gundi | reverse complement strand
GGGAGGGTGCTGGAGAAATGGCTCAGCAGTTAAAGAGTTTGCCTAGCAAGCGCAAAGTCAAGCACTAAGTAGCAGAGTTGATTCCCCAGAACCACACAAATTGGGCATGGTGGTGCATGCCTGTAATCCCAACACTAAGGAGGCTGAGACAGGAAGATCGCTGTGAGTCCAAGGCCAGCCTGGGCTCCATAGTGAGTTCAGGACCAGCCTGTGCTAGAGAGCGAGACCCTGTCTCAAAAAAAAAAAAAAAAAAAAAAAAAAAGGAGAGAAGATACCCCCCTCCTCCCCCAAAAAAGTACTAGTACTTATCTCTGAGTAGTAGGATTACAGGTCACGTTTTCCTTTTCACCTTTCCTGGATATTTCACCCCCACAACAAGTATGTGCTGAATGAATAAATTAGCAAATAGAGTTGACTTCGCTGAAAGGAACAGTCTGGTAGGCCCTCAAAGGCAGGCTGTGGGGACAGTAGCCAGGTGGGGATCAGGGGAGTAGGGAAGGCCAGAGAGGGGGAAAATAATGCAGACACACATCTAGGAGACAGGAGGCCCACATACACATAGTCCCACAGGGACAGGGACTGGTTCTGTGCATGTGTGTAGCAAGGAGGGGTCAGAGCTGTGGCAAGGGGGCACAGGCAGCTCCCAAGGGGCAGCCCTGACCATCTTCCAGCCACCTGCCCCTGGTGGGACGTGAAGATGCCCTGGGAAGGAGGATCACTCACCTTATTCACTGCCCTAGCCTGGTGTGTGTCTTGGAACTCGGGCTGGCCAACATGTCCTTCAGAGGAACTATGGACTGTTTCTCTTAGCAGCCAGCCACAGAAGCTGAGGGCAGCATTTTTTTTCTGCTTACCTGGCAGGATCTGCTGCCTCTGCACTATCAGATGGTCAGCGAGATACCACAACCACCCACATCCTACACGTGAGCGGCAGCACTGAAGGTGACAACAGTAACTGGTATAGGGATCACCTTGCACCAGGTGCTGCTCCAAGGGCTCTCATGTATTAACTCAGGTAATCCTCACAGGTGGTGAGGTAGGTACAGTTAGGGTCCGCATCTGAAGGATGAGGAAGCAGAGGCTCAGAACCATGCCTGAGGCCTTGGAGATGCAAGCTGAGCCAGGCAGTCTCACTGGAAAGCTGGCACCAGAACCACACTCCATTCTGTCTCACAGAGGGTGTTCTATGACGAAATAATCCAAAAAGCTCTGACCTAACATCCTTCAAGCTATGTGATTCCAGTTTTTTCCAATTTTCCAAAACTGCACGGTGGGTAGTATTGGGAGTGGGGTGGTGAAGGGCACCTCTCCTTACAGTTATAGTAAAGCCTCCTTCACCTTGGTTGTATTTCCCTAGAAGGTGAGCTCTGCTTTTCGGGGTCATTTTTAGCAAATCACCCCAGATTTTAACTTTCCTAAAAGGAAAAGTTTCCCCTTGCAGCAACACAGTCATGTGCTACATAATGACTTTCATCAGGGGTGGACCACAGGAGGATGGTAGTCCCGTAAGATTTTATCACCCAGCGACGTCACAGCATCTCAGCTGGGTAAACACACTCTATGGTATTCACACGATGATGGCAGCGAACGAAACCCACTAACGAGAGTCCTCAGAATACATTCCCATCATTAAGCGATGCGGGACTGTATTTCCCTCATGTTAATTTGTTTTACCAGTGTACATCCTTTGCAGAGTTGGAAAAACTAATTTGATCTAACCTACCCCCACAGGCTTTCCATCTTTCATTTTCTTTGGGAACATTTTCTCCCTTGTTATACACGCAGGTAGATCTCAAAAACTTTCCCTGAAAGCACACAAGTATGCCTCAAATGGATTAAAAACCAGCAAAACTTTGATCTCCACAGTGAAATGTCTCACAGCACCCGCTCCAGAGGAACAGGAAAGAAGCTTCGGATTTAGGTCTTGAATTATCCTCAAAGCCTGACTGAAGCTGTCCCGTGAAGCTGTAGAGTTCAAAGCCACAGGGACACCCCTTAGAAACTGCACAGCGCTATGGCCTTGCGTTCCTCTCCAGGAAAATTTCTATTGATTCAACAAAGGCCGGTCATGAGATAAGAGACTGCAAACACTTCAGAAAAATCGAGCGTGTCCGCATACTATTTACTTTTTAGAAACCTGACTCTCGGGAGGTTTGGGTTAACTGTCATTTCCCAGCTTGTTCCCAGCCAATTCCTGAAGAGGCAAAGAGTAAAAGGCAATAATAAGAGGCCACCTGGTTGAGCAGGAAGACAGGCCACTGCACCCTGAGCAGGCAGATCCCAGCCGTGCAGCTCAAAGTATCTTTTAAAAGTGTGAATGGGGTAAAACAAAACCAAACAAAAACAAATAAACCTCAAGCTAAACCATTTGGACCATTTGCAGAGTCCAAGTCTTTTCCACTGAACCTGGAATTACCAAACCTTAGAGTACTCATATTCGTCAGGGTATAGACAAAAGTTAGGGGTTACAGGTGCTCGCAACATGCAGGTACTAGGCGGAGTTCTGAGTTTGCAAACACAACTCTATCTCTGAAATTATTGTGATGCTAAAACCATGGAACTATGGGCTCTCTGCCAGCTGAAATACTGCCAGAGAGATTTTCAGAGTTGCTAACTGTAGTTTTAGAAAAATCTCTGCATAGTTAAATCAAACATACACAACAGCAGGAAAATGATTTCATTAAGTGTGATTCAAGAGCCAGCTGATACAGCCATGCACAGAAAAGTTGCTTCTATAGCTTAAAAATTTTTATAAAACGTTTAATTAAAAACAAATATTATTCTCTTGAAAAGCTGTAATTATTTTTCTCCCACATCGCTCCTTGACCATTTTAGGAATAATGTAAGCACAGCTAAGTGGAAGTGGTTTACTGGAGAGGAAGGCCACAGTAAAGAAACAGGCACAATTCTCCCCTGCATGCTGAAGGGCTCATTTTACTCAACTGGCTCACTCACGGTGGGTGTTTTGTTTGCATTTTGGTACTAAGAATGAACCAAAGATGCTCTACAACTAAGCTATATCCCCGATCCTTTTATAAATTTTTATTTTAAGACACGGTCTTGCTAAATTGCCCAGGCTGGACTGCCAAACTTACAATCCTCCTGCCTCAGCCTCTCAAGTTAACTGAGACTACAGGTGTGTGCCACTATGTCTGGTTCACTTTGTTTTCTACTGAACTCTTATTGTTATGGTTGAACCTGGGATGTCCCCCAAAAGCTGTATGCATGTGAATGCGGTGGATTATGGCTGTGTGGTGGGTTACAGATGTGTGGTGGTTATAGCTGGGTGGTAGATTACTGGACATGTGACCCAGAAAGGGCAGATCACTGGGACATGACCTACAAGTGCAGATGCTAACTCGACCCTTCCTCCCCGACTCAGCTTCCTGTCTGCCATGCTGTGAGCAGCTGTCCTCTGATAGACCCTTCCTGCCCCATGCTCCCACCACTGCCAGATGCCCATGAATAGACTGAGACCTTCTGAAACTGTGAGCTAAAATAAATCTTTCCTCCCTCAGGTTGTGAATGTTGGGTGTTTAGCCATAGCAACAAGAAAGTAACTAAGACACCTGAATATAAAATTTTCCCTATCAAGGTCCTTTTAAATACCACATGACACAAAAGACATATAAATCCTTATACTGTCCTTCCAAACTCTCTCCCTAGTCTAACTCTTTATTCTTCCATCCATAAGAGTAAGCATAAATATTGTATCAGCAGCATGTTTAAAAACTCAGACCTGAGAGTTTTTCTCCTGCAGAGAGCCTCTCCTAGAACTACCTTTGATCACGTCTTCGGCCTTCAAACACTGAGCACCTACTAGCAAGGCAAGGAACGTGAGGATGTAAGAACTAAAGGCCAAAGATCTGCTACCTAGAGGATGGTATGACATGAAAATGGTGCGAATAATGTGAGGAAAGGCGGTCCTGGCAAGGAGCCCGGCAGGGTGGACACGCGCACAAGGGCCCACGAGACCACCAGGGCTGAAACCCAGCCTGCCACCTCCCACCCTGGCAATGGCTGCAACTCATGCAGCACTCAGGCCCTGTCAACTGGATCGAGGGCATCTCGAGGCTGGCAGGCCCTGCAATAATCCCAGAGACTAGAAAACCAGAAGAGGGAGCCTGGGTTTAATGCCAAGCAGTGTAAGGCTGTGCTTGTTAAGAACAAAAGGTACTCAGCAGGGTATGGTAGCACAAGCTTGTAATTCTAGCATTCTGGGAGGCTGAGGCAGGAGGATCACAAGTTCCAGCCCAGTTTTGGAAACTCAGAAATTTTAGCAGGACCCTGACTCAAAATTAAAAAAAAAAAAACATGAAATAAAAGGGCTGGGGATGTAACTCAATGTGAAGGTTCTAGGTTCAATCTCTAGTTCCCAAACAAATAATAAATAAATAAATAAATAACACTGAACAAGAAGTAGGATGGCTACAAGCTCCCATCTCCCTCCCAACACAAAGCCTTGGTATTGAACCTGCAGCAGTAAAGGCTTCTGAACAGGACTTAAATGATTCATTCTCCTCACAAGTCATTAAGCATTACCTTGGTGATCAACGTAAGGTTTGAAGGCCTGAAGGATTTTTGGCATAGCAACCCCCATGTCAAGTTCCGTCAGAGTCAGCTCGTTCATGAAGTAGGGGAGCTAGAGAAAACAAGTAAACAACAAGTGAGCCATTTGTGACCCAGCAGAAACGCTAAGTTAGAATTTAAAGTACTCTCAGAGGGGACGGGGGTCAAGAAGAGAAGACACGAGGTATTTAGCCAAAACTAACTGCAAGCAAATCTCGTACCAGGCATCAACCACAGAGCCATGAACAAGGCAGCCAGCAGTTCCTTATTCTTATGAGGTCAGACAAACAGAAATAGGTAAGTAAGAAGATAAGTTATACAGTCTCATAAAACAGGTAATGGGACAGAGGAGCTATGGGGATTTGGTCCAGGGTGGCTATCTTGGCTACAGTGATCAGGGAAGGCTTTTCTGAGGAGCGGCATTTGACCAAAGGTGTGCTGGTAGAGAAGGAGGCAGCCACACCAGTGAAGCCAGTATTGGTTAAGTGTGGGAAAAAGGAGCCCTTAGTGTTGTCACCTCCTTCACTGGACACCACAGCTCCTATGAGACAGGCAGCCCTCTCCACACAGTCCCTCTGCCCAAGTTCTGGCAAATACTTGCTACCTTTGCCCATTCACAGAGGATCATGGCTACCCACTTCTGCTGGCCCAGGAATGAGGCAGTGTCCCTTCTGGTCTCTCCACGTCCCCTCCCATTCTCATCTGAGCATGCCATCTGCTTTCTGCTGGGCCTCAGCTTATGTACATCTCCTCATCTATCAGAAGAAATTTATACTAGAAGAAATATAATGCTGGTATGTTCAAAAATTTCTACTTTGTCTCTAGTGTACACAATTCATCTGCATTTCTTCCACCAGCATTTATATGTATACTTTTTATCTTTATATGATCCATTTTTTAGTGTAAGATACAAATTAGAGACCCAAGATGATTTTTCATAAAGCAAGACTGCTAGTCTGCAATCTCAATCTATTTGTTGAGGAATTAATACCTTCCCTACTATCTGTAGTGCCACCTCCAAATACCAGATTCCTACCACATTACAGTTGATGTTGAGCTGTTTTCTGACAGTATCAAACTGCTCCTTCACTGTAGTTGTATGATACTTTTTAAAACCTTACAAATCTCTTTTCTTGCTTTTATCCTAGTTTTCTTAGTTATGAGTGTTTTTCCAGTTGAATGTTAGAATAATTGCAAAGTCTATAATAAAATTAAGATTTTGACATTAAATATAAGTTGAGTATTTCCTATAAGTAAAGGTTGCATCTAGCTTGGTGTGAACTTAATACCCCTTCAGTGGTCTCTCTACAGAGAGGCATGACCTTTTAGGATTCGTGCCAGCTGGAGAACTTAGCTCTGATCTCTTACAAGGATGGAATTACATGAAGAGGTTATGACGTTTGTGATGAACAAAAGCAGAGATAGCGTGGAAACTTATGCTTCTGAATTCGTGGTTGCTGCGTCTGAAAAACCTTTCCTCAGAGCATCCATGTCATGACTGGGTTTCATGTCATCAGGCTACAATCACCACCCTGGCCAAGAAGGCTTTCAGAAACATGCACGTTGGCTACAGTGTGTTTTGTCTATTGTTGACACTCTAAGAACCAGTGTTTCAGGAGACTGCCAGGTTAGCCAAGGAACAGGTCACCTCCAGTAGTGTTTCTAGGGAACGTGAGTCCTACCCTAACTGTCCCTTCTCTTTTGTGACATACCTCCTTCCCCAACCCATCTTGGCCCCCTACAGTCCCTGCAAGGACAAACAAAGGACCTGAGACAAAGGTGGGCTAAAGGTAGTAGGGAGTAAGGAGGTGATGGGGTGCACCAGCTGTAGCTACAAGTCAGTACAATGAGGAGGGAGGATCAGCAGGGTCTTTTTTCCTACTTATTCCTCCATCTGCTCAATCCCAAATTTGGACTATCTATATCCACCTGTTCCTCAAACCCTTCATGTTGGGCCTATGTCCTAGGGCAGCTTCCTTCCTATTCTTCCTGGGAAAGCAAAAAAAAAAAGAAAGAAAGAAAGAAAGAAAGTCATTCCTCCTGTGTTGTTGAGCCAGAAGCTCTTTTCCTTCCCATCCAAAGGGCTCTACAGTGAGTCAGGAACCCAAGGACACATGCTTGTCCTCTGTGTGAGTGAATCCACCTGGGGACAGAGAAGCCAGGTGTATGGGACATGCTCAGATGGGTGGTGATGAGCCAGGTACTATGTACAACAACAACGTTATCTTTTGACACGGACACATAACTCCCAAGGGCCCCAAAACAGTGTTCCAGCAATGACTGAGGCTAAGAGCACATGTGCTGTCAGGACAAAAATTCAGCTTGCTTTAAAACCATCCAGGGGCACCAGATGTGCACACAGGGCTGTTCTTCCAAGCCGTGAGTCATTAGCATCTAAAAGGGCAACAATTTCAAACTACAGCACAAAGCCAGCAGAGTTCTGATGTCACACCTTGTAGGGAGAGATCTGTGTCCCAGGGGCACTCGGGGTTCCCCAGGTACTTCTCAGGCCCTTACTTGGCTCCTGACTGGCTATTATCCAAGGCCCACTCACTACCAGGCTGAAGGTGTAGCACTTTCTGGGTACTTGGCTGTCTGATGGAATAAAAGTTCTTGTGGCAGGGGTAGAATTTGGTGCCGTCCTCTGTTCCTGTTTATTCCCCTGCCTGGTCTCCGCTGGTCTGTAGGGCACTTCCCCAGGCAGCAGCTCAGATGAGAGTGAGGGTATGGCTGACAGCAGCCCCTCTCTAAACTCAGCTAGATGTAGACCATCCTCCTCCATGACAACCTTTCAGAACTTCTGACCGCAAAAAGCAAGAGGAAGTTTGAGTTTGTGAACTGCAAAAGCCTACACGACCAGCAAAAGGAGAAAATGATAACAGACGGCTTTCCCTCAACTTCTGCTGGGTGACAGAGGCATCACGCTCCAGCACAGGGGCAGAGGCACCAGGGACTTTCTGTCCAGAGAAGGCTGGGATGTGCCTTTTGGTGCCTTAGGAGAGAGTGTGACAGCAGCAGTATTCTCCTGGAGTGAGGCATGCCCTGACCTCTTTTGTGTTGCCAGGGGCTCTCTGTTCAGTCAAGAGCCAAGATGACCTCCAGGACACAGCAGAGTCAGCCCCGCAAGTGCCTGGAGCTGGGGCTCTGGTTAGAAGCTAATTTCTAATCTTCCTATCTATGGCCACCTCACCCTGGACGCACCTGATCTTGTCTGATTTCTAACCTTCCAATAAAGAAGTCACTGCTGCTTGTTGTTCCCTCAATGAAATTGGCTAGGAGAAGTGGGGTCAGCCCTCATCCTACCACAAGAACATGTTTCGGCTGACACACGTCAAAGCTCCCTCCCAAACCCCTATCCCAAATTCTGCCTGGAAATCTGTTCTTCCAGCTTTGAGGGCAGTCCCTCCTCTTTATCAGGGGCTTGAGAAGGGAAGACCTTAGACCTCAGGTGGTAGGCAGAGCTTGCCAGGGCTCAGCTAAGTCAGAGAATCTAATTTTACACTGACTGACAATTTCTTAACTTGGAGTCCTTGAACTGTTTGAAATCATGGGCAAAATTTTGTGTCAGCATGCATTTTTCTAGGGGAAGAATCCATAGGATTCAGCTTCTCAAAGAATATCTATGATCCAAAAGATTCAGCCAATAACACAAATTACTGACCATGCACACTCTCATTGAAGACTTAAGAAAGCAAATGACTTTCACAGCTGGTTCTATTGAAGACCTCTGTCTAAGGAACCTCTATAAGGTCTGCTGGTTGGCAAAGGTGTCTTTTAATGACAGTCACAGGTAATACTTAGGCAGTTTAAACTCACTTCTGAGAGGGATTGGCAAAGCACAGGAGTGTTTCTTCAGCAAACAGACAGCCTGAAATAAAGTATCATCGGGTCCCAAAGTAAAGGTCCATCACAGGCACATTTAGAGCCAGTGTAAGTGCCCTAGCCACAGAGGAACTATGGCCTGGAAAGGGGTTCTCAGGTCTGGGATTTTCTCTGAGTATACTCTGGGGCTGGGGCCACTGTGAGGCTAGGTAGGTCCTGAAATTTTTACTTTTTCTTTTTAACTCAAAAGCAGAACTACCTAATACAAACCAGTTACAAGAGCTCTTACATTCCCATACAGATTCTGGATTACTGCCTACAATGGATGGTGATGTGGCAACACAAGATAAAAATAAACAGGACAGTTTACTGAGTTCCCAAGTGCAAATGATCATAAGATCAAAGTCCGTGACACAGGTCAGATGTGTTGTTAGAGAAGAACTTATTACTCATATAGGTTTTAAGCCACTATTTTTTACTTGTGAGGCAAGAGTACAAAACATCTAGAAATTATGATGTGGGGGGTCTGAAGCCTCTTGGGCAGAAAACAATACCTTTATTTTGCTGAGTTTCATCTGGATTTTCTTAGACACCAGATCAGACCAGTACTTCTCTCCTAAGAAGTCCCAGAATATTCTTCCAAGCAAGGCGTTCACCCAGGCTTCTTGCTCTCCCTCCTCGGAGCATGGTGCCTCTGGCAACTGGCAAAAAAAAAAAAAAAAAAAAAAGGGACCAAAATTAGCTAGAAGTCAACTGGAGAATGAGACAGGTGCTTATTGTCCTGACGTCTCTGAATACGCAAGGGACCGCCTGAGTTCCGCTTCTCCCTGAAAACTTCAAGTCCTACATTTTGCCAGAAAAAACGAGAAATGACAGCTGTCATTGAAGCTGAAACCTTGTCTTTGTCTGTTTTTTTTTTTTTTTTTTCCTCTACCATACCAGTGTTCCTGCAAACCGGTTACTATTCCATACAATGAGCCCAGCTAAACCACCCAGCCCAAATTAGCTTGGTATCAACAATATATCTGTCTTCTTTCTTTCTTTTCCAGTTGAGGCTTGAATATGTGGTTGTCAAGCTGGCCCTCACCCATAGTGAACTAGGCTCCCCCTCATCTCGGCAGGATTCAAGTTCGGCCTGATTCTTACAAGGTCAGGATATTCTTGGGGTGCTTAAAAATACAGATGCTTGTGTCACACCTCCAGAGACACTCAGTTAAGTGGCATCAGGAGTTTCAGAAGCCCTCTCTCCCTGGACCAAGAGGGAGGGCTAAAATCCAGAAGGCTGCCTTAGAGAAATCTGCTCTCAGGGCAGTCGCTGTTCCCAACCTGGGGGCAGTCCACTGCAATACCCAAACTCATCCCCACTGGATGCAAGCTGTCCAAAACATCTGCTACGGCCAGAAGGCAAGCAAGCCCGTGCCTCCAATTTCCTAAGCTCGTTAGTAGATGATGGTCTCGGACCTGGTAAAGCCAGGTCGGAATAAAGAGGAAGGGGAAGCAGCAGGAACATCCACGGAGGATGCTTTGAGGTTCAAGTGGTTAGTGCATGTGCCAGATTCAGAGGTCAGGTCCGCAACAGTGTGATGACGGGCTCCTCAGGTTACCTCATTCACATGCAACCCGCAGACAGAAACCTTGTTCCCAGTGCGGGGGTGGGGGTGGTGTGTGTGTGTGTGTGTGTGTGTGTGTGTGTGTGTCTAGAAATGCAGATAGGAGAACTGCCCGCCCTGCCCTCTCCTTCTGTGATCTCCATACGTGCTTCTCCCTGTCGCACATGCCGCGGCTATGCACCATTTGCTCCTGTTTCCATCGCGCCTCACTCTGGCTCGTGGCCTGTTGGGATCGGGTTTGCACAACAGGAGGTGAGCGTGTGAGGCTCTGTCTGTATTTACAGTTGCTCCTCATCACCTGCGGTCCGGCCTGAACCCCGCCTCCTGTCAGAGCAGCTGGGCATCGGGTTCTAATTGGAACACCAACCCTACTGTGAGCTGCTCATGCAGGGGACCTAGGAGACTCTACAGTGGAGCTGAGGACCATGTGATGAATTTATTTTACTATTATTATTTTTTGGAGACAGGGTCTTGCTTTGTAGTCCAGGCTGGTGCTGAACTCAATATGTAGCTCAGGCCTGCCGCGAACTCTTGGCAGTCCTCCTGCCTCAGCCTCCCAGTGCTGAGATTACAGGCTTGTGCCACCATGCCCAGCTTATGTGGTGCTGGAAGAATTGACCCCAGGGCCTTGTGCTTGCTAGGCAAGATCACTAACTGCTACACTATTCTTCCAGCCTACTGTTGATATTTTCTCAGTCACTTTTCCCTCTGCCTCAACATGTTCAGGCTCAAGGTAACAGGTGCAGCTTTTCAGAGGCTGCTATCTCTGAGTCCCATCAGAGCAACTATAGATTTTGAGGAAACACACTGTGACTATTGGAGAGATTATGTCAACTTGAAGCAATCAGAAACCACGCCTGGACTAAGGTTTGGGAACCACACCTAGATTAGGCAATTTGGAACCAGCCTGGATTAAAGTGTGAGTGATTCGTGGGCCAGCGAATGAGGGAAGAACACCCAGCCAAATGTGGGAGGCCCAAGTAGGAACTGAAACTGTATAAAAGGAAGGAAGAAGAAAGACTGTTACAGCTTTTTCCTCTGGGAAAGCTTGTGCCTTTGCAATGGTCTACGGACCCCAATTGGACATCAACTTGCTATGTGCAGCAGATCTTCATCACAGATTCGCTCCAGTCACAAATTGCACCTGTATGCCTGTTGTCGATCTTCCATTACCGATCTTCAGTCGCTGACCTTCAATTTCTGGTCTTTGCCATTGTTCTTTGAACAACTGAGATCTGCAGCAGACTCTTATGTCACCAGCTGTCCTCAGTCCCAAACAGGTGTTCTACCTCACAGCAGAGAAACCATCGGACTCTCTAGCTCTTGCATGTGTAGGCCACCATCTTGGACTATCTCTGTCTTCAGACTTGTAAGCCTTCCAAATAGATCCTTTTTATTATTACTTCTGTAAATTCTGCCTTTTGTAAGAACCCAAACTAATACACACACTCACCCAAGAACAATACCCATGATTCAGGCAGCACCAAGTCACTGCTCAAGTTAAGGCCCTGTGCATCTTGTTTAGACATAGAGGCTACATAAGAGAACAGATGACCTTTAACCCTTGGAAGGAGAGCCTATCCTTATCAGTCTTCTTTTACCATCCATGTTTTCAAAGGAAACAGGTTTCACATAATACAGCAAGAAGCAAATGCTATTTCATACTCTATGTACAAGCCAATGGCATATGATATGCAAAAATTCTGCAATAACTGACAAGCAGTTGCTCTTCCTTTCCAGCGGTCCCTGTTTCCAATGCAGGCTTCTCTCCACAGACACATGGGGAACAACGAAAAACCCAAGAGCGGCAGAGTACTGACAATGCATCAAAGAAACTTCACAGACAAGTCTGGGCTCAACAGGCTGCTGGAAAGAGCTTGTTTCCAATGAGTGTCATAAAAATTTAAGAGCTTAGAGAATGAATGTGCATACATTTCCTAATACTGCATTTGGCTTCAGGGAGAAATGTGAAGAGAATATCATCTCATCAACTCGGCTATATGCGTACATTTAGAAACAGTAACTTCCTGAAGATAGTTTCCAAAAAAAAGGCGACATTCGGAAAGTTCAATGGTCTGTAGCTAAAGCAAAGCCATCAAGACTGTCTGCACAGTTCTATGGCTGTATTTTATTAAAAACTAACTTCTTAAAAACCAAAGTAGTATATATTTTCTCAGTTTGTGAATGCTTTTTATTATACATAAATGGCTAGGAGGGGGGCTGGAAGCATAGCTCAATGTGTTAAAGTGCCTGCACAGCATGTGCAAGGCCCTGAGTTCAATTCCCCAGCACCACATAAAGATTAGCCAGGCATGATGGCACACCCTGTAATCCCAGCACTTAGGTGGCTGAGGCAGTTCCAGGCCAGCCTGGGCCACAAAGTGAGTTCAGGACCAGCCTGGACTTCAGAGCAAGAGCCTGTCTCAGGAAACAAAACAAAACAAAGCTGGGGCCAACCCAACTTTTTCTGTTATAAAGGGGCACTCAGGACCTTCTCCCTAAGTCTGGCTGTGCACAGTTGTGGCTTCAAAGGTGTCATAGGGGAGGTAAGCAGCAGCTTGGCTCAGGAGAGGACATCCTGGAGAATGCTTCACTCTCATTTATTTGCTTGAAAGAAAATGTACTTTCATTGCAGAAAGCACCCCGGAATCTCACTACTCAGATAGCTGGCCCTGAACTCTCAGCAATCCTCATGCCTCAGCTTCCCACGTGCTGGGATTACAAGAACATGCCACCATGCCCAGTTTATGTGATGCTGGAAAACTGAGCTCAGGGCCTTGTGCTTGCTAGGAAAGTGCCTGAGCCACTGAACTACGCCTGCCCTCAAGAGCTTGGCTGTATGTGAATTAACTATATATGTGTGTGTGTGTTACTGGGAACTGAACCCAGGTTCTTCATGCTGAGCTATATCCTCATACCATTTTTATTTTTTAAATTTATTTTCTTTTTTGATACAGGGTCTCACCTTGTAGTCCAGGCTGGTCCTGATCTCATTATATAGCCCAGGCTGCCCGCAAACTCAATCCTGCTTTGGCTCCCGAGGGCTGATATTACTGCCATGCACCACCATACCTGGCTATGTGGTGCGGAGTAAGTGAACTCAGAGGCTTGTGCTTGCTAGGTAAGTGCTCTAATAGCTGTATATTTCTTCCAGCCCCTATTTTCAAATTTTGAAAATTGCTATATTGTCCGGGCTGGGACTGAATTCTTTATCATTCTGCTTTAGCCTCCCATGGTGCTGAGATTTCAGGCCTGTGCCACTGGACCAACTTTATTCTTCTCTTTTTTTACAGTTTTACTGAGACGTAAATCACAGACTGTATAATTTACTCATTTAAAGCATTTAACTCAGTAGCCACTGTAGAAAGCAGTATGGCAGAGGTCCTTAAAAATCTAAACACAGGGCTGGGGATGTGGTTTGGTAGTGTAGCGCCTGCTGATTTCATGCATGAGATCCTGAAATGATCCCTAGCACCACAAAACAAAAAGAACTGTGAATAAAAAATTAACATGTCATCTTTTCACTTTCTTGATAGTATTGTTTGCAGCATAAAAATTTTAATTTCGATTAAGACCAATTTACCTATTTTTCTTTTACTTTTGGTGCCTTAACTAAGGAAGTTTTACTGAACTCAAAGTTACAGAGATTTATTTAAGAGTCTTACAGTTTTGGTTCTTCCACTGAGGTCTGCAGTCCACTCTGAGTTACTTGTATGTGATGTAAAGCAGGGGCGTCAAACTCCATTCCTTTACCTGGGGATATACTTACTGAAAAGATTACTTTCGTTCCCTGTTGACTTATCCTGGGACTATTGTCTGACTCCTTTTGAAAACTGAATACATGGCTTCATGGTTTTTTATTTATTAAAGGAAAGCATTTTTTTATTTCCATTTTAAAATGTCTGAAGCACCTAGTCTAAAGGGCAAAAGGGAAGCCGTGGAAAATCACTCTGCCCCTTACAGATCTCCTGGATTCTATGATTCCTATCAGTCTTGTAGGACATTAGTCCTGATAACACTAACAGCTGGAAACACTTGTGACACAGACAGTGAGCTAAACAAGAAGGACAGAATTCCCCATCCTGGGGCAGCCTGCTTCTCTCTGACATGTAGGAAAACCTTTCACTGAAAATGAGAGAATTCATAATCGGAACACTGGAGACCCCGGCTGGAGGAGGAGCACATGCTGCTGCTGGCGATGATCCTCTTCCCCAGCAGGACACACTAGAGCACAGGCTAGCCTTGCACCCGAGCACATGTGCAGCCAGCTTGTGGGGTGTCCCTTCCTGATGTACCTATGCTAGCAAGAACACCATCTCACTGTTAGACATTTTAAATTTTCTTTTCTTTTCTTTTCCTTTTTTTTTTTTTTTTTTTTTTTTTTTTGGAGACAGGGTCTCGCTCTACAGTCCAAGCTGGTTCTGAACTCACTATGTAGTAAGGCTGGCCTCAAACACACAATAATCCTCCCAAGTACTAGGACTATAGGCGTGTACTACCACGCCCTGCTTATGTGGAAATCCCTGCTTAGGGAACCCAGGGCTTTGAGCTTGCTGGGCAAGTGCTTTACCACTGAGCTACTTCTCCAGCACTTCTGAATTATTATTTAAACCAACTACCCAAAAGCAGACACGGAACATATGAAAACCCAGGCCCTACCTTCCTTAACTCAGTAGTGGTATTTCATGACTCAAGCTGAGTATAAGAGCTCCAAAGCGATTTTAATATGCAGTCGCCTAAGCTTGTTTTTAGTTGTTAGGGTAAGAGTAACTGCCAATAATGTTTCAGCACTGCTTCATATAAATTAGGCCTACACTCACTAATTACATCTCTGGGTGTTCTGAATGTTGGTTTGATCCCAAACACGAGAGACTTAACATCTCACTTACTTCCTTACCAGCCTCTAGGCAGTTTAGCCTGGGACATGACAGAAGCAGCATCCAGTCTGTGGAAACGGTCACTAGACGTCAGTGTCATCAGAAACACAGATGTCTGCCTGGGGCTCCTAAGAGGCAGTGGCAAGGTGAGGGGGCTGGAGGAGGGAGTGACAAAGGCTGGAGCTGTCCTAAGCCCCTCCATGAAAGCAGGGGGACAAACTACT
Source organism: Ctenodactylus gundi (assembly GCA_004027205.1). Lineage (NCBI taxonomy): Eukaryota > Metazoa > Chordata > Mammalia > Rodentia > Ctenodactylidae > Ctenodactylus > Ctenodactylus gundi. The sequence goes on along the minus strand of PVKB01008508.1, from coordinate 760 downwards.
GTGGACAAACATACGACTGGTGGCGAGCACTGACCATATAATGGCACAATCTGAGGAAACATCAATGTTTCTTTGTGTCCCAGAATCCCCTTAGTCTCTCCTTGTGGGCTCAGGAAAGCAAAATCAACACGGACTCTAGAAAATATCCTGCCTTTGGCAGGAGAGCTGAGTATTGATACCCAGAAGTCCCACGTTTGGTAAGGCCAGGAAAATGGGCATTGCCAGAATTTCCCAGAAGGAATACACATTGGTGCTACCATGAAGGAGGGAGAATCCGGCAACATCTACCAGAACCACATGTGGCTCCTGACTTAACATTCCAACTCCAAAGATTTCACACTGAAACACACCCCAAGGGTACAAACATATATTTGGCATACTAGTCACCATAGTGCTATTTGTGGTTGCAAAACATTAGGAAACAACTCTTATACCCATGTAAAAGAAGGGGCCGAGTAATTCTGGAACATTCGCACAATGGAGCGCTTTGTAGGAGTGGGAAAAGGAAGTGGAACCTATGAACTAAAACGAAGTGACTTGTACAAGTAAATGAAACAGTAATGTTCGAAAGAATACCCATTGTATCTTACCCTTTGAGTAATATAGAAGAGGAAACAAGAGGCAAAAATGGACAAACCAAGCCAGGTTTCAAGAGGCAGGCCTGTAATCCCAGCACTCCAGGAGACTAGAGCAGGAGGATCACAAGTTCAAGCCTAGCCTCGGCAATTTACCGAGATTCTGCTTCAAAATTAAGATAACA
>PVKB01008507.1:0-15882 GCA_004027205.1 Ctenodactylus gundi | reverse complement strand
AAAAAAAAGACCTAGATTTTGTGCAGTCTCCTCATTGCGACTTTAGAAAAAAAGGCATCCTGAAATTTAAAACCACCAGTAAGCCCTGGAGGCCAATCAGCGTACCATGTGTTACAAAAAGGACTACTGGCTAAGGAAATGCTGAGATCATCCAAACCTAGGATGACCAAGAAGTAACTTAGCCAAAAGCCTCTCCTTTCCCCACTGGGAGATGATTTCACCATGGAGGGATGGGGCCCAAAAGCCCATATGGCTTCAGAAACCCAGATAAATGTCATAGCACAGAATCTCTGCATCAACTTGATGTGTCAAGTAATTCAGATGGCTGATTTAAACATCTCTTGTGAACAATTTTTTTTAAAAAAAATCATAGACTGTCATTATAGAAATAATAGGGCTTGAAGGTCTCTGCCTATGTTTTTCATACTCTCTCTTTTCAGTGTATACTAAAATCATTTTGTATTTAAGGTTATTAGGAAGTCTGCTATTCAGTGAGTCTTTGTTAAAATGTAAGCTTTTGTAAATTAACTCATAGACCAAAGAAAAAAGGGAAAAGTGTAAGAAACATTTTAAAATCCAAGTGGCTATGAAATTTGCATGACAGTTGCAAATATGAATGTTTAGCCACACAAACAAGGGATCTTAATTGGTTTCTTTTGTCATGAGTGTAATTTGGATTCAACTCTATTTTTATTAACTGGAAAACTTGTTTTGCTACATTATTCTGTCTTATGACTAAACTTCAGCATAAAAGTTACATGATCTTGATCTATGTGTATATTTCTGTCTTAATTACTTTTTTATTCCTGAGACTAAAAACCCAACATGTACAAATTAGGGGAGGAAAAGTTTATTTCAGCTCACAGTTTCAGAAGGTCACAGTCCATTTATTGTGGCTGGCATGGGTGAAAACACATGGCAGAGGGGAAGGAAGCTCCCCAGAGCACTGCAAACAGGAAGCCACGTCCCCCAGAAGGAAGGGAAGAAGGTGCCATATATCCTTCTAGGTTCTGTCCCAGTGATCTGCCCCTTCCAGGTTTAAGCCCCTAATCCACTACAGTCTTGCAATCTATAATCTACCACATGCCTGTCTTCTACCATACACCTATAATCCACCACATGCCCCCAAATCACCCCTCCAAACCAGGCTCCTATCTCGTAACAGTACATGGTTCCATAGAAAATCCATAATATCCAAATATGTGAGACTTCTGAGAGATATTCCAGATCCAGACCACAACAATATGTGTTTACAGGTGCTACAAAGGGTGCATGCTATGTATCAAAATCCCCTAAGACATCCTGCTGAAATTGGCTCACAGGTAAAGTGGACCCTCACATAAAAATATAAGTTAATGCAGATATCATTAGTTCAGGAATTATGTAAATTTTTGACAAATATGTCAACTCAAATTTGTTGGTAGTACAAAAATACAGCTATCTTTATGAATTTTTGGCTTTCTTGCCTCTGTTGCTGGCTAGTCAGGATTACATTTTTCTCTGCTAAGTATTTCACATGCAGTGACTTGACTATTGCTTTCTATGCATCACACGCCAAAACTTTTAGGATATTTCTTTGATTAAAAGAAATGACTGAAAATACTAAATATTTCAGGCATGGTGATGTAGGCCTGTAATTCCAGCACTCTGGGAGGCAGAGGCAAAAGGATCACAAGTTTGAGCCCAGCATGAGTAATTTAGCAGCTTAGCAAGACCCTGTCTCAAAATAACAAAAATGGGCTGGGGACGCTCCTTAGTGTGTAAACCTTGAGCTTGAACTCCAGAACCACACACACACACACACACACACACACACACACACACACACACACACACACACAGACACACACACACACACACATACTTGCCTAATAATCTTATTCTTCTGTGAGAATTCAAAGTAACTGTAAGGGTAAATTAGCAAATACAAATAAGATAAATGTTTATAGTAAGACATATAAGTCACTTTTAGAAATGTTAAGTGTAAATTAAAATGTTAAAACACTAGTTATAGCACCAAATATAAATTCAAGTACTCTTCAGCACTTAATTACTACCAGACAATGTTCTTGGGTCTATTCACTGTTTTCATAAAGTTTTGATGTATAGAAAAAAAAGATTTAACAGTGCTTTCTTTCTGAGTCTCCACTAAGTATAAAGTTTCTAAGAGCTTAAATTTTAATCAACAATTCTATATACAAGGAATACAGAGACATTAAACTATATTTTTGATGATTTAAAAAGGCACAAAAATTTTCTTATTAATGAAATGTAGTGATTTGTATAAATATATGTTTCATAAATACAGATTTTAAATGGTTAAGGCAAGGAAAAGAGACAGTAAATTACAGCAGGTATAAATAAATTGTAGTCTAGGCATGGTGACACATGCCTAGCACTCAGGACTTGGGAGGATGAGGCAAGAGTATTCAGAGTTCAAGTCAAGCCTTGGCTACATGATGAACTGAAGGCCAGCCTGGACTAAATGGCCAGACACAGTAAAACAAAACCCCAAAAGTAATATAGATAGATAGATAGATACAGATATCAGGATATATTTTGGATAAGGAAAAGTGAAAAGAAATGCTTTTGAGTGTGAAAACTTTTACATAGTAAAAATAAGAATTCTGTCCTAAAAGATTAAATTATTCAAGTTTTGGAATGTTCAGATAGATCACAAATTGTAGGTAAAGTATATTCTTACAAAACAAAATTTTTATGTGTGATTAAGTTAGGTGTAATTAAACAAACATTATTTATAGTAGTTTGTGTCTGCAATATATAATAATTATATTCACCTTGGGGAATTTGTGTATATATGTTTTGCATCTTAATCATTAAAGTGTTGATCAGCTCTTAACAGTATGTACACAAATTGGACTTTAAGAAGTTTATATTTGTTAAGATAATTTCTTGTGAGTGCTGCTATAAGGTTTTGATTTCCTAAGTGGCTAAGTTTTAGCACAGTCAGGGTTTGCACACATATATCTCTTTGTTTTGAACTTTTCAATTATTAGCTCTAGTTAAACCAACTACTATTACTTTAGGTTACCATAGTATACTTGACAGCCTATAATTATCTGTGTCTAAGGATATGTCTGTGTATGAGGACTAATACGCTGTATGTCTGAGCTCTGTCTAAATGTTATGCAAATAATTAAAGGAACCTGGTTTTAGTATTCGCAAGGTAACCAAGAGTGCACATTTTAATAGAATATGCATTGCATCTGGCCCATAAATGTGTGAAATGCTCAATGAAATTTTTTGCATTTCAAAGAGTTTCATACACTACCATTCAGATAGAAAAACTTTGCCACTTAAGCAGTTTCTGCCATTAAATCCTTATCTGCATCTATGTTCTGATCAAACAATCACCTTTCCTTGCCCAGTTATTGTGTGTATGAAATGGACTTGCACATTAGGTGATAGTCCTATTTACAGACATCAACACTACTTCTTAAACTTGTAAAATAGACAATGATACTCACTGATTTTTATCATGCAATCAACCTACATAGAACTTTCAAGAATTATAAATTTCTCCCCCAAGTAAAAGTGCTGTAACTGTAATACTAATTATTGCCAAATTATTTGTGCTTTAGGTGTATTTGTGTTTCTCCTACTATATCAGCTTTCTAAACCTTAAATATAGGATAACTTTGATATTAAGATTACACATTCGTCACCTAAAAATGCACCTGCAAATGAATACATTTTACTTTAAAAATGCCACTTTACTAAAATAGAAATTTTAGATGAAGATATTTTTGTGTTGTTAGGTAAAAGTAACATATTAATGAGTTTCACATTTATATTTTGTCATGCTTACACTAGAATGAGAATATGAGAGGCAGTCTTAAAAATGAGAGCCTGACATAGTGCTGTCAGTCACAACTGTCATTAAAAACGTACATCATGGAAAATAACTAGTTTATTTTGTGAATTGTTAAGCTGTCGTGAAAATCCTAACCATGGCCATTCCATGTCTTTCATCATCCTCAGTTTTAATTTTTGTCTAAGTTATTTGAGACACACTCACTCATGAAAAAAGACTCTAACAGGTACTGCAGAAAAGTTGCCTTTTCTTTGTTTATATGTCTTTGGTAAGAGTCAGTCTGACTAAAAATTATGACTGTTGGATAAGAACTCAATTTATTTTCCTCTTATTGGTTTTGCTGTGCGTTTTCCTTTCAAACTTTGTAACTATTGCCTCTCAAAAATTCTGCAGAAGCATAATGCATAGAGAGATGAATTGAGAGATGACTGAATGTTTTTAGATACCAGCCACAACTTACAAAACAGATTAAATGTAAAGAACTGCAAGTCAGCTCAGCTTAAGGGTCAGTCCTTCGAAACATATTTGCTGCACAAATGTGCCCAAAAGGGTTAGGACACTGTCTCCCAGTCATCAGTAACTTCCCCTTCATCGTGGGACCAAATAAGGCGATCAGGAAAGCTTATAGCAACTTAACGTCAAGATGGTTAATCAAGGATGTCTTCAGAGATTCACATAAATCCAAGAGGGGAACACGAGAAAAGCGTAAGAGTTGTTAGAATTGAGACAGAGTCACTTGTGTCACAGAAAGTATGCAGAGCCAGGAGGCTACGAAGTCAGGGCTCTCATGCATGAGTGTGTGATAATAATTGCTACAGAAGACTCTGCCAGAATCTTGAGTTTGCCCTGACTCCTTCTGAGCCCTAGCCAACAGAACTGCTGTTACAGACTGCGGATCTTGAGATGTTCACAGATAAAAGCAATTTAATGAGCCAAAGATATAGTAAGGCTGGATATATGATGACCGCCAGTGAGCATACTTCCTGAGCTGAAGGAGGACTGGTGCGTATACCATTATGTAAAAGTTACTGAGTTAGTCTTTGCTGGCAGGGACAATCTCTCAAAGAGGGAAGCAGTTTTTCAAACTACAGACATGTAAGACAAGGTACTCGGCTGATAGTATAGATAAAATCATTGAGGCTGGCACCTTTACTAAACCCTCTGTTATCAACTTCATTCCTCATATTGCTGCACATAGTATTTGAGCTGTGTTCTTTTAATATACTTGTTAAGGTCTGGGTTCTATAGGCCTCAACAATTTCAGGTAAAACTGATGGCCATGCAGGTATTTGAACCAATCCCAACTCAAGAGTTTATGTAGCTTCCACTACCCTCTTTAGGTCAGATAGACAGATACTTTTATTAAGTCCAAAGATAGATATTATAAATATAAATGCTATGTAAATACTGCCTATATGTTAGCTTCACTGAAGAAGAGATACTCAGCCTTGACTCCTACAGATTAAGGCAGATAAAATCTCTCATAGAATGCATGAGACTTATTCCTCAGCTTTAGGGAATTAATGAACATCCCAGAGAGTATAAGATTTAAAAAGAGGGCATTCTTCAAGACTAAGGAATTAAGGGAACACACTTGTAGACAGGAGAATGAGAAGTCAGGTCAGCCTTCAAGGAGTATGTGGCCAGCAGATATACTAAGGCCAGAGGCAAGAGAAACAACATCATTAGGAAAATCAAACCCACTGAGGCAGGGGAGGGATCTGTTCTGCTCGATAACACAATTACAAGCTTCCTCAGAGGTCAAGGGGTAAAGAGACAAGCTGTGTCAGGGAACTAACTCATGCACATAATACTCATTCAAATAACTTACATGTGCCTTTTCTTTTCAGCAGAATAATAACTCCACTTTCAGGTGGAAATTTAAGATGGTAATGATACATGCTTGCATGAAGAGGCAAAATGAAGAGCACAGGCTCAAGGAAAGTTCCACCTCCACCTGTGATGACACGAAGATAACGGGCCCCTGCCTGTCCTGTACATGTACACCGTCTGTACACCTTTTACTTCCCTTAAGTAGCCTGATTCCTCTTATTCACGGTTTTCCACCTTGCGCACAATTACAGAGTAAAAGCCTTTCCCCTGTGCCAAGGTGATTCTGACTGAGGCCTTCCCACAGAGTACAAGGATCCACGGAGACGGTACCACAACACCGTGAAAGAAAAAAACTGTCTGTGTTTCACTAGCAAGCCTTGATATTTAAGACTCTTGGGTATGCTGAATACTCAAAGTCTCTAACACGTCACCCCCACTTGGCACAAAAACCAAAGATAGCCATGGAGAAATGTTAAGTACAATTATCTCCTCATTTGAGGGCATGTTCAATGTCACAGGTTTTTCTGGCATTGCCATACTGTAACATAACTTGTATTAAAGGTAAAGTTCACTTTGAACATATTTTACACTGATTTAAAATTGTAAGGTCTTCTATGAAAAGGGAAATTTACAAATCTTTAGATGGGTTCTCCTCTAGTTACTTATCATTCAAATGAAGAAAAGTGCCAACTATCTCACAGCCACGTTTTGGTATAGCATAGGATTTATTAATCAACTGGTCCCATTTGCAACTCCTTTGGTGGTGTAAGTACATATCTGTATGCTTGTAGTATGTTTACATTAAGTAGATATTAAATACTTACATATGACAGAAAAATTTATACAGCTACCGCTAACTGCATTTGGAAAAAAGAAATGAAAATAAGATTTTTGATAAATACTGCATATTTGTCCCTGGATTGTACAGGATTTTACAGTCCAAGGGCCTATGTCACATATTCAAGAGCTGCTAACTGGAGTCAAGTACATCATAACAACAGATTTTGTGCTAATAATGTAAATCATACCTTCACAAACTATGTCTAGAGTGCAGGAGGTCTCTCTATCAGTGTAGTCGGCTTCCTTTATTGCAGTGTTAACACGACTGTTAACATGAACTCTGATTCCAAGGTCTGATGGCTCAGAATCACTAAAGTAATGGCAGGTAGTATCCACCTGCAAGATACAGAAATGGTTACTTCAAACAAAGTAAAATTTAAATGTAGGAACCATGATGATTCCCAACGAATTCCCACTAAAACAACTGTAACTCATCGTTAGCCTGTCACGGTTCCACGCATACTCGCAAGACCCTGGATTCCTGTGTTAGAGGCAAAGCACTGCATTACTCACAGCAGGAACAGCTCCTGTCCCCCATTCTTCACACCACTGGCCATCAAGAAATGTTTTATGGCCTAATTCCCCAGACACTATGGTTCCAATGTATTATAGAATTTGGAATTCATGTATTTACAAAAAAATGTTAAATTTTGTCACGTGAATTTTTTTAATAAAATTAATTAAAAAGGAAAAAAAGAAAAAATGTTTTAAACAGCCCACTTCAACATTTATCCATGTATTTCACATGGCAAATATATCACACGCATGAGGTGAACATAGAATAATGTCTGTGCGTCATGGATCATTGCAGTACATATAAAATGTTAATTGTACACCTATGTTTAATGCCTTCAGAGCATCATATTCAAAGAAAAAGAGTACAATGGCCTCGTCTTTCACAAACTTAAAAATTCATTAAAGTAAAAAGGAAAATCATCCAGTTTAAAGCAAGTTGTGATAATGACAGTATAGCAAAATAGAAAACAGTTTTTGCAAATTCCCATGGGAAGAAAATTTAGACTTATAAGAAGCAGGTCACTGCATGGAGGAAGTGAGCTGAGCTGTGAATGAAAGGAGAGGGGTTCCCTGGTAAAAGGGGGTGAAGGCATGAGGAGGCAGAGAGAGAAGAACAACAAGCCCACGTTATGAAAAGAGAAAAAGTTACAATATTCAAGAATGCAGTCTGGGAAACATAATTTTCCGATAAAGTTGGAGAAGAGACCACATGGGAATTGATGTACAAAAGACAAGTCATAGTATAGTTGAATTTATGTCTGACTGAGAGCAAACAAAAATTTTGGCTTATCAATCATTCTTATTTTAAAGGTTTCTTAATTACACAAATGATATGTATTCATTAGAGAATTTGAAGAAAGGATATATTATCCCAAAGAAGAAATTGCTCATAATTCATAATTTTATTACCTAGAAACAAGCATTGTCAACATTTTGTTATTTACTGTGCTCCAGGTGTGTGTGTCTTCTAAAAAATTAATATTGCATATGATATTAAAGTATTACATAAAGATCAATATTTTACACTACAAGAGATCACTGAGAACATAAATAATATCCCAATAAATGATTATTCAAATTGACCCTCTATCTGACATTTACTTTGTTCCCATTCTAACATACATTACTTACTGACCTGATTTATTCATGTAGAAAAATGTTTCTTGTTCAAAGATATCTGAATGGAAATTTGAGCCACTGAGATGTAAAGCAACCCATTACTAACTTTACTTTTTTCTTAGTATCGTTCTAGCTGCCAGTACCATTAACAAGATCCTTTCTCTCAGCTTTCCTTACACTGAGGAAGGAAACACAGACTGCTGTCTACCTATACATCACTGTTTCTTCTCAGTATCCACCACACCCTCTGACCTCTGTGTAATCTGACTCCTCACTAGCTCACAGCCATACTTCAGATTCCAGGATTTCAAGTCAAACTCCCCAGGGCTTCACGTCAAGCTTCCATTCTCCCAATTTCCCTTGCAAACACTGGGAAGTCCAGATAGATTCAAAGACTCGTGAGTACAGTACAGGTGATCTTTCTATACAGTAGAGGAAAAGTGGATCATACAATTTACGGTAAAGGACAAGCGGACAGTAATTAGCAAAACAAAGTATGGACCCTTCCCTCTGTCTGCACACATAAACTAAATCCAAACTTATGGAATGTCTATGTATAAATAAACATTCATAGGAAAAAAACAGTGAATCCCTGTGTGAATTGTGATTCGGTAAAAGACTTCCACTATTGCTCCTGAGTAAAAAAGTCACATGAACTAGATGAAGAGATTTATGGTATGTAAATACTAAATACTATAAAACAAAATCAAGTCATGATACTGTGAAAATAACTACAAATATTTACATACTAATTTTCCTGATAGACTATTAATTTTCTTCACATCAAAGAGCTATAACAACTCTAATACACAAAATGCCCTAAGAAAATAAAAGTTGCTGGAGACTCATTAAGACTTAAAGAAATTATACACACTTGAAATTTCAGCTATCAATACTTAGGAGGCTGAGTAAACATGAACTAAAGTAGGCAGCTAGAGAATTTAGTGGGAACTTGTTCCCCCTACCCTGCAAAATTAAAAAGGTTGACACGTGCTTGCCTGATAGTGGAAGAAAAACCCTGCCCATGAAGAATTTATGATTTATAAATTACACCTCAGTAATGCCCCTTAGTCAAGGTTTGAAGTGCACATTGTAGGAGAGAGCAATTATACTTCTATGAATTTATACTAGAGGAAATATTTTTGGTGGGTCAGTGTGATTCATTGTATTCTCCCTGAACATCCAGTATGGATCAAACACAGGGCCTCATGCAAGGCAGTCAAACAGTACCATTTAGCTGTAGCCCCTATGCTAGAAAAAGGAACTGACAGAACATCACAAAGCAAGAATCACCACTGTTAAAGGCATCATAGAACAGTAAATCATTTTTAAGAAAATAAATAAATGCTTCAACCGTCATGTTTGATGATGAAGGAAGGGGCATGTGGTGGGTGAGAGCGCAAGTGGGTGGGAAGGGGAGAAAGTAGGTAAAATGATGAACATACTGCATGTATATGCAGCACAGTGAAGGCAATTATATATCTCAAATACACACTAATAAAATAGTTGTGGAGAAAAAGAATTAACATTATCTAAAATATTGTTTAAATACTAGAAAAATAGATGAGTAATTTTTACATTTAAGGAAAATAAGTTGGGCTAGGGGGTGTAGCCCAACAGGTAGAGCACTTTCCTAGCAAGTGCAAGGCCCTAGGTTTGATTTCCAGGGACAATACAGGCAAGGTAATGTGATATAAGCTTGCAATACCAGCACTCAGGAGGCTGAGGCAGGAGGAATGTCATATGTTTGAAGCCAACCTGGGCTACATAGTGAGTCCAAGACCAGCCTGGAATATACCCTGTCTCAAAAAACAAAGAAAAAAAAGAAAGAAAGAAAAGAAAAGATAAAAGAAGAGAAGAGAAACAAAAAGCAAAAGATAAAAAAGTCAAAGCTGGCCCCACTGGCACAGGCCTGTAATTCCAGCACCCTGCAGGACGGAGGCAGGAGGATTGAAAGATCAAGTTCAGCCTGAACAACTTTGCAACTTAATGAGACCCTGTCTCAAAATCAACTTAAAAAATGGGTGAGGGATACAGCTCCATGTGAAGGATTTGGGCTCAATTCTCGATTCTCAGTAGAAGAGACAGAGAGAGAAAGAGACAGGGGTGGTGGAGGGAGAGGGAGAGAGAGAAGAAATGAAAAAAAAACAAGGAAAGAGAAGAAGAGAAAAGAGAAAGGCTGGGCATATTGGCATGGTACTTGGAAGGTTGTGACAAAAGAATCACTTGAACTGAGAAGTTCCAGAGTGCTCTGGAAAACACAGGAATACTGAATTTCCCGTATTAGAGTTTTTTTTTTAAACTGCATATGAATCCCCAGCATGGCAAAAAGAAAAATGTAGTAAATAACATAAAGGTGAAAATACCATTATTAATAGATTATGTGATCACATATTTGGAAAAAAAGAAATTCAATAGAAAAACAATCAGACAAAATCAGAGGTTAAAATATCTCTTATGAACCGAACAAACTGAATTTTATACTACCAATAAGCAGTTAAGGTAACATTGTCAAAATAAGAATAAACTATATAAGAAACAAAATGAATGACTCAAAAAAACACTATGTGGAGTAGAAAAGGCATGGTAACAACGACATCAGAATAGACAAAAACAGCCTTTTTACCTTCCCAATAAAGGAAGCAGGAACACAAAATAAAGACAACAATTATTTTCTAGTAAGTCCAATGCATAAGCTTCCTCAAGGACAGTTTCTAATCGTTGCCTCTTCTCCATGTATAAACTATACATGCTCTCTCTTTCTTTTAAAGAATTAATGATAGCCCAAAGATACCGAAATTTGGTACTTGGCACATATAACCGCTGCACAACAATGACAATTCACACGATAGCAGGGCAGAAACATCACTCACCCCACAAGTCTTTAACCATTCTACTGGACTCCCAACCACGACACAGGCCTTCAGGCATCTCCCATCGTTGTCAAGTCCACACGAGGCCTTGTGGGGAGTAGGGGAGTAGATACAGGAAAGAAAGTGAGTAAATGAAATGAGGGTCCTAGTGTCTCCCAGTTGACATGTAAAGTCTTATCCACTTGGATTCACATCAATGTGCAGCTGGGATACAATGAAAATCACCCTCAAATTAGGTGTTTCACTACGCCTGGAAATATAAAAAGACAGCATGCAAGAGAAATCACCCCCTTTCTCCGCCCCCCCCCCCCACCCTCCACACCACAGCAGTAGCACAGCAGCATTCCCCCTGTGCTGGGCCCCTGAGGTTCTATACCCGGACTGAGGAGAGCACTGTGAGAAGGATCCCGGCATGGAAGACAAAGCTCTACATTGAGGCGTACTTTGAGGTAGCCTCTGCTGCCCTTTCTCAGGGTCACCCACCCGCTTCTGAAAAAGGTCAAAACCAGGCTCAGAAGACGTATCAATGGACTGTCACCAAGGGTCTGGAGGATAGGTTGCAGCATGCACTGTGGCCATGCCCTCACCAGAAAGAATGAGAACCTGGAGGCCTCCTCTCTAGCCATGCCCTCATGACAAAAAAAAAAAAAAATAGCACCCCAAGGCCTCCTCCGAAGCCCCACCCTCACCAGAAAGAACTAGCACCAGCAAGCACCCTCTGAGTGCCCTAACTCCAAAGAACTAGTACCAGGAGACACCCTTTGCAGCCATGCCCTCACCAGAACTAGCACCAGGGGACCTCCTCTGTAGGCCCTCACCAGAGAGGACTGGCACCAGCAAGCCCCTCTGTCAGAACGCACTCACTGCAAAGACTAGCACCAGGAGTCCTCTGCAGCTATGCCATCACCAGAATTAGCACCAGAAGGCCTCCTCTGTTTTGGCCCTCCATCCCCTTGACACAAAAAACTAGCACCAAGGGGCCTCCTCTGCTGTGCAGCTATCCCCCACCCCCGGCCACAGAACTAGCACCAGGAAGCCTCCTCTGTTGTGTCCCTCCACACTCTTGCCATAAAGAACTAGCACAAGGGGCCTCCTCTATTGTGGCACCCCCCCAAAAAAAAACTAGTACCAGGAGGCCTCCTCTGTTGTGGCGCCAATCCCCCCCAAAAAAAAACTAGCACAAGGAATCCTCCTGTTGTGGTGCCAACCACCCCCCAAAAAATCCTAGTACCAGGAGGCCACCTCCGTTGTGGTGCCAACCCCCCCCCCAAATAGCAACAGGAGGCCTCCTCTTTTGTGGGGTCAACTACCCCCAAAAAACCAGCACCAAGAGGCCTCCTCTGTTGTGGCACCAACCCCCCAAAAAACTAGTACCAGGAATACTCCTCTGTTGTGGTACCCCCCACCCCCACCTCAAAACTAGCACCAGGAGGCCTCCTCTGTTGTGGAGGTCCCTCACTGCCACAAAACTAGCACCAGGAAGCCTCCTCTGTTGCAGCCTTCCAACTCTTGCCCCAAAGAACTAGCATCAAGAGGCCTCCTCTATTGTGAACCACCCCCCAAAAAAAAAAAAAACTAGCACCAGGAGGCCTCCTCTGTTGTGGCGCCAACCCCCCTCCAAATAGCACCAGAAGGCCTCCTCTTTTGTGGTGCCATCCCCTGCCAAAAAATTACCTAGCACCAGGAATCCTCTTCTGTTGTGGCACCCCCCCCCCCCCAAATAGCACCAGGAATCTGCCTCTGTTGTGGCACCAACCCCACCAAAAAGTAGCACCAGGAGGCCTTCTCTGTTGTGTCACCAACCCCAACCAGAAAAATAGTGACAGGAGGCCTCCTCTGTTTTAGCGCCAAGCCCCCTAAAAAAACTAGCACCTGGAACCCTCCTTTGTTGTGGAGCCAACCCCCAAAAGAAAAAAGCACCAGGAGGCCTCCTCTGTTGTGGGGACAACCCCCAAGCCAAAAATAGTGACAGGCCTCCTCTGTTATGGGGACAACCCCCAACCCAAAAATAGTGACAGGAGGCCTACTCTGTTGTGGGGCCATCCCCTGTCAAACAAACAAACAAACAAAAACTAGCACTGGGAATCCTCCTCTGTTGTGGTGCCAGCACCCCCAAAAAATAGCACCAGGAATCCTCCTCTGCTGTGGCGCCAACCCCCCCCCCCAAAAAAAAAAATAGCACCAGGAGGCCTTCTCTCTTGTGGCACCAACCCCCACCCCAAAAACAGCAACAAGAGGCCTCCTCTGTGGTGGCACCAAGCCCCCTAAAAAACTGGAATCAGAAACCCTCCTCTGTTGTAGCACCACCCCCCTCAAAATAGCACCAGGAATCATCCTCTGTTGTGGCATCAACCCCCACCAAAATAGCACCAGGCGGCCTCCTCTGTTGTGGCATCAACCCCCTAAAAAAACTAACACCAGGAATCCTCCTCTGTTGTGGTGCCACACCCCCCCTAAAAAATAGCACTAGGAATCCTCCTCTGTTTTGGTGCCAACCCCCCCTCAAAAAAAAAAAACCTAGCACCAGGAATCCTCCTCTGTTGTGGCACTAACTCCCACCAATAAAGCCTACCACCAGGAATCTTTCTCTGTTGTATCACCAACCCCCAGCCAAAAAAAGAAACTAGCATCAGGAGTCCTCTGTTGCGGTACCTAATCCCCACCGCACCCCAAAATCTAGCACCAGGAATTCTCCACTGTTGTGGTGCCACCCCCCAAAATACAGCTCCAAGAATCCTCATCTGTTGTAGTGTCAACACCCCCTAAAATAGCACGAAGAGGCCTCCTCTGTTGTGGCGCCACCTCCCCCAAATTAAAAGAACTAGTACCAGGAATCCTCCTCAGATGTGACGCTAACCAACCCAAAAAAACAAACAAACAAACAAACAAACAAAAAAACTAACACCAGGAATCCTCCTCTGTTGTGGCACCAACCCCCCTAAAAAGAGAAACAAGAATTCTCTTTTTTTGGTGACAAGCCCCCCTCAAAAATAGCACCAGGAATCCTCCTCTGTTGCGGTGCCTACCCCCACCCAAAAAAAGGAGCACTGGGAATCCTCCTCTGTTGTGGCACCAAACCCCCCTCAAACACAGCACCAGGAGGCCTCCTCTGTTGTGGCAACTACTCCCCCCCAAAAAAAAAAGTAGCACTGGAAATCCTCCTCTGTTGTGGCGCCAACCCCCTCAAAAACTGCACCAGAAATCCTCCTCTGTTGTGGCGCTACCACCCCTAAAAATAGCAACCAGGAATTCTCTTTTTTGGTGACAACCGCCCCTCAAATAAAAACTAGCACCAGGACTCCTCCTCTGCTGTGGCGCCAACCCCCCTTCAAAAACAGCACGAGGAGGCCTCCTCTTCTGCGGCGCCAAACTCCTCAAAAACTGCACCAGGAGGCCTCCTCTGCTGCGGCGCCAACCCCCCTTCCAAAACAACACCAGGAGGCCTCCTCTTCTGTGGCGCCAAACTCCTCAAAAACTGCACCAGGAGGCCTCCTCTGCTGCAGCGCCAACGTCACTTCAAAAACAGCACCAGGAGGCCTCCATTGTTGTGGCGCCTACCCCGCCCAAAAAAAGTAACAATGGGAATCCTCCTCGGTTGTGGCGCCAACCCCACCTCAAAAACAGCCCCAGGAGGCCTCCTCTGCTGCGGAGCCAAACACCCCTCAAAAACAGCACCAGCAGGCCTCCTCTGCTGAGGCGCCAACCCCCTCAAAAACAGCACCAGCAGGCCTCCTCTGCTGAGGCGCCAACCCCCTCAAAAACAGCACCAGGAGGCCTCCTCTGCTGCGGCGCCAAACACGCCTCAAAAACAGCACCAGCAGGCCTCCTCTGCTGAGGCGCCAACCCCCTCAAAAACAGCACCAGCAGGCCTCCTCTGCTGTGGCGCCTAACCCCGCCCAAAAAAGTAACACTGGGAATCCTCCTCTGTTGTGGCGCCAACCCCACCTCAAAAACCGAGGAGGCCTCCTCTGTTGCGGCGCCACCCCCTCTAAAAGGAGGAACAGGAATTCTCTTTTTGTGGTGACAACCCACCCTCAAAAAAAAAAAACTAGCACCCTGAATCCTCCTCTGTAGCGGCGCCGACCCCACCTCAAAAACAGCACCAGGAGGCCTCCTCTGCTGCAGCGCCAACCTCCCTTCAAAAACAGCACCAGGAGGCCTCCTCTGTTGTGGCGCCAACCTCCACCTCAAACACAGCACCAGGAGGCCTCCTCAGTTGCGGCGCCTACCCTGCCCCCCAAAAATAACACCAGGAATCCTCCTCTGTTGCGGTGCCATCCCCCCTAAAAGCAGCAACAGGAATTCTCTTTTTTGACAAAAACCCCCTCAAAAAAAAAACTAGCACCCGGAATCCTCCTCTGTTTCGGCGCCGAACCCACCCCCCCCCAAAAAAAAAAATTAGCACTGGGAATCCTCCTCTGTTGTGGCGCCAACGGCCTCAAAAACAGCACCAGGAAGTCTCCTCTGCTGAGGCGCCAACCGCCTCAAACAAAGCACATAGAGGCCTCCTCTGCTGGGGCGCCTATCTCCTCAAAAACAGCACCAGCAGGCCTCCTGTGCTGAGGTGCCAACCCCCTCCAAAACAGCACCAGCAGGCCTCCTCTGCTGTGGCGCCAACCCCCTCAAAAACAGCACCACCATGCCTCCTCTGCTGAGGCGCCAACCCGCTCAAAAACAGCACCAGGAGGCCTCCTCTGCTGCGGCACCAACCTCCCCTCATACACAGCACCAGGAGGCCTCCTCTGTTGTGGTGCCTACCCTACCTCAAAAACAGCACCAGCAGGCCTCCTCTGCTGAGGCGCCAAGCCGCTCAAGAACCGCACCAGCAGGCCTCCTCTGCTGAGGCGCCAACCCGCTCAAGAACAG
>PVKB01008506.1:0-15861 GCA_004027205.1 Ctenodactylus gundi | reverse complement strand
CTCTCTCTCTCTCTCTCTCTCTCTCTCTCTCTCTCTCTCTCTCTGTGCTGAGGTTCTTTTCACAGTGCCTTGCTCTTTTATCTCCAATAGACAGAGCTGATGAAAGTCTTTCAAAGCCGACTACGGCTGCAGAGATTTATAGCAACTTCAAGAAGGAAGTCAGGAAGAAAGGCATGAGGAAGGAAGGGCCGAGGCGGGCGGCCAGAATTTGCATTTTGCATGGTGAAATTTGTGAGCTGGCGCATTCTTCATGACAAATCAAAAAAGAATATTGGTTTTGGGCTGGAGGCCTTAGCCTTCAAAACCACGTTCCTAACATTCCCTCTTCAGCCTGACTTCAGCACGCACACGTCTCTTTTATTCCCAGCAACTTTTACATACTTGCTTTTCATGCATAGCTGTAGGTCATATCATGGTTTATATTATCTCTAAATCTCCATTCTTTCTGAGCCATTGAATGCGACAGGAGATAGAAAATTGTACTGGCAGACTGTTACTAAACTTAATTACTCACCAGCTCCAACCCCAATCAATTAACCACAGCACTGCACAACATAAATTCTGGACTATCCCCCATGAGAAAGGTTACCCGTCCTCTTTCTCCTCGGTTAACTATTCCAGCCCCTCCCATCGACTGTGCTGAGACAGAGCCAGGATACCCAGGATCATTTATCATTACTGTGATCTACATTTCCATAGCAATTGTCATCATCAAAACACTTTCAAATTACAAACTCAGCTGTGCTTCGCATTCAACAACTCATCAAAGTTGGAAAATATTACCCCTAATTTTCAGG
Organism: Ctenodactylus gundi; assembly: GCA_004027205.1. Taxonomy (NCBI): domain Eukaryota; kingdom Metazoa; phylum Chordata; class Mammalia; order Rodentia; family Ctenodactylidae; genus Ctenodactylus; species Ctenodactylus gundi. Next base: position 15,064 of record PVKB01008506.1, on the reverse strand, counting down.
TCATTTAAATGAGGCATGGAAAGGATAACCCTTTCCCCAAAGTGACACGCTTCCAGGCTGGAGATATCAGACATGTCACGTGGTCTCTGGAGGCCAAGGACCACAGGGACATTTTTTAACTGAAGAATATTTTTACATATGAGGAGCCTCTGCCTTAGAAAACTTCGTGATTTTTCTCAAGCTACACACCTGGAAACGGCAGAAGTGGGGGTGCACAGGGCGTGGCCTCCTCCCAACACTCAAACAGTGCTCTACGCTGGGATAACGCTTGATGCCACCAATCCAGGACAGGATGGAGAAATTACGGTTTTTTTTGACGATGTCTGTCAAGGCTCTATTAAAACTCCTCTTCCCTCCAATCACTTCATGTTTAAGCCACACCTACTAAGTGTTGAGTAATGGCACAATTAAAAATTCTACCTAACCGTTTGTCTCAACACGAAGCAACATGCATTGAGTCTGTTCTTTCATATGTTCCTTACATTATTAAATTTTTTGAGACAGAGTCTTGCTCTATAGCCCAGGCTAATCCTAAAATCGCTATGTTCCTCAGGAGGCCTTGAACTCACAGCCATCTTCTATCTCGGCCTCCTGGGTGCTGGAATGATAAGCTAATTCTTACACCTCCACTTTATCTTTTCTTGAATCGCCACCTCGTGATTAGATCGCCCTCCAGATCCCATACTCATTACCTCTCCCGTCTTGTCCAGCACTGGTGGGAGCCAGGGTCTGTGTGTCTTCTGTCTAAGCCTTTCTCGGTGTGGCAACTCTGTGTGCTTCAATGTTACACTAAAGCCGATGCTCCTCCTCCTGCTCCACCTTCGCCTCCTCTTCCCAGACCATCACTGGACACTGGTTCTAATTCTGAACTTCACCTGTCTTAGTCCCACATCTCTGTGATCTTGGAGACCTGACTCCTATCTTAGTGGGTCTAATTTATCTTGTCAGACTGCCTCTCCTTTTCACTTGGGTACATCCCGATTTAACACGCCTAAACCACACCGTTACTGGAGAGAACTAAAAGATAAAGGATAAAAATGAAAATAAGTTAGCACCTATTGGCACAGCCCGTCTTTGGTAGGTTCAGAGAAGTCAAGTATCTGAGTCGGTTTTGCATCACTAGAGCAAAATCCCAACAGCCACACCTTAAGTAGGAGAGGTCTATTTGGCTCACAGGTTCAGTGGGTTGAGTTCCTGGTCATCAGGCTCGGAGGCAACACTGCGATGTGAGGGCGTGTGGGCGGGGGCCGCTGTTCACCTCCCGGCAGCCATGAAGAGACAAGGGAGGAGACAGGGAAAAGAATGCGCTTTTCCGAATCATGCCGCCCGTGACCCAGGCCTTCCCACCAGGCCCTACCCTGAAGGTGGAATATAAAACGTTTGAGAAACATTTTACATATAAGCTTAGTAACTGATTTGGGTGGGATCATTAAATTAAACAGCTGGTTTTGGGAAATAAAATAGCACTCACTAATACTACCACTAATAATAATAATAATAGCCTTAAAATTCTTTATTAAATTATTTATCTAAGACAGGACAAGTCACTTGAACACATCTGGAGTTTTTGGGCCATACTGACAAGTGCCACAACAACACTTTACCCTATCTCCTTGCAAATAACACTTTCTACAGGTAAGGAGGTAACTGTTTACTCAGACTTTTAAGACTTGCACCAAAGCAGATGATCACGTGATAGTTCTCACACTTAACTACGTTTCTAGACTTCAATGAACACCCAGGCATCAGTGCGCCATGATTCACTGCCACACATTATCTTCCCAGCTCCTAATGTTCTGTGTCATTCTTTCTGGGGAGTTGTATAAAACATTCTTGAGCTAGGTTTCAAAGTTGCCTCTGACACCAATGTGTCCCCAAATAAAATTTTAGCATAACTTATAAGCACCAAAACTTACACTTACATTCGCAAACCTACAACCCTGTAATGTAATTACGAATTCATAAACAGAAGAACCCAGGCCCATAATTATACCAATCAACATTTTCACAATGCAATCCCTATACACTGGGGTCACTGTTATCCCTTCCTACCATTCCCCAAGATTGCCTTTATATTTTTATAGTTATAACATTGTAAGTAATTAATACATTTTTGATACAAGAGCCTCTGCCTGATTTGACTGAAACTGAGAGATCCTTATGCCTGATTATAGTTTCCTAAAGAGAAAACAGAGAATGTTGTGGGAAAGACGCCCTCCTGTGATTCATAATTCATGCTAATGATAACCCCTTCTGAATACAAAATGCGAATCATATAAATTATATACTTAGAGAGTTACTTATTTAGAAAATAATAAATTATACAACACGAGACTCTCTAATCAATTTGAGGACATACGGCCATCGATGTTCAAGAGCCTAAATTTGCTATCATAGAGAAGATGAATGAAGACATCTCATAAGATTATGAAAGAAAAGAAGCAATCTCTTTGTAAATGCTTGTCAAAGAAAGATTCAGAAATTTATATGCACTCATTTACCTATTCAGCACTGCAATAAATTAACATTCTACCATTATCCCAACATCTACCAAAACGAAAATCAAATTCTGCAAAGCATCTCAAATTATCTTCCGATGTGATTTCTCATTCTTCCTCTGTGAAATTATTTGCATAAAATTCACCAGGTTGTCGAACCTCATGTATTCTCCTGGATATCAAGAAGTCAACGGTGGTATAAACCTCTAACTCCACCGTGCTAGGAGGCTGGGAAGCGGGATTGGAAGCCTGAGCCCAACCTGGGCAACTAAGCAGAGTAGTAAGAGTCAGCACAGGAAAAAAAAATGGAAAGGGCTGGGATATAGCTAAGTTGAAGGTCCTGGGTTCAGTCCTTAGCAGGGAGCAGAAGAAAAGGAGGTAGAGAGAGGAGAAAAGAGAGGAAGAAGGAGAAAAAGGAAGAAATCGTATTATGGTGAAGAGAACCAGATGAAAATAGCGCAGTGCGGCGCGGCCTGGTTGGTGAGCTGAATAAGACATCGCTGCGGGGATTGGCAAGGAGCTATGAGCAAACGGAAGAAGGTCCCCTGGTACACTGAAGGAGTCTCGGAATGCGCGCGTCACAGGCTCCTGCAGTAGCACCCACCCGGATTGGCGCTGAAAGACCAAATTATCCCATGCAGCTGGTGATGGCACACAGGTAGGATCTCTGCGTGGGCTCGGGCGTTGCCGGCTGGCTCCTGGCCTTCTAACTGGAATACGGAATAAACCCAAGCACAGGTAGGCTCCTCCTTGTCTCTGCCTTCCTGTTGCATGGTCTAGACCCTGTATCCACCTGCCAGGCCTGCCAGAACCCAGGATGGCCACCACACAGCCCAGGTCTTGCCACCAGCGCTCTTTTTTGGGAGGACCCCCAGAAACAGGCAGATCTATCGGAAAGCCTCCCAGGATTCCCCCTTGTTCACCTGTGCCAGCAATTTGGAAGAGTTGCACGAGTGTTCTGTCATCCTTTAACTCTCTCCTCAACCTTTGTAAATCCTCTTGCAGCAATTAAGTTTTATTTCCCTTAGTAAATATTGCACTTCATAATACTCATAAAAGTTCTGCTTCCATGGTCAAAGCACCGGTATTAGCTGTCAGAATGTAACAGCCTAAGACGAGAAGGGTGCAATGAATAAATGATCTCAGAAAAGTGGCTTCCAAGCGCCGGCACCGTCCCTCGGTATCCTGACTTCTGGGTATGACTTTAAGTTAATGTCTCAAACTCAACACAGTTCACCAGAAAATTACAAAGTTGTTAGAACAAGATGCTAGTGGGGAAACCAAAGCAAAACGACTCGGGCTTAAAAGGAGAAAGAACCCTAGTGAAAAGATGGCGCTAACCCTACACATCTCTCTGGGCAGAAAATGGACTTACAGGGTATTCTCAGCTACAGGCACAGACCACTGCTCGTGAAGAAGGAAGGTCAGCCTGCAGCTCTCCCTGTGCTGCTGGGGCTCACAGGAGCGCCTTGGAGGGCCAGCCCAGTTCCTAATACATTTGCATTTTCTGACTTGGTGAAGGCAAGCCTTTTGTCATTTGCTTTTTTCTGTCTGCTGTTGAATGGAAGCATCTACCAGAATTATTCTATCACTACTGATTTTTGTACATTGAGGACTGACAAATTTTCAGCCCACAGATGTCTGCATTTGAAGCAAAGCACCCGTGGAGCCACTGCTGGGATCACACACACACACACACACACACACACACACACACACACACACACACTTACACCCACGCATGGCATAGGCATCAGCATCTTGCGCCCAGGGGCTGCAGTGATAGAAGATTTTGAGTGGGGTTGAGATCAATGTTTCACCTTCCTGGAGAAATGTGAAGCTCCTATAACCTGGGACAGATCAGCAGGCTGGAGTTCACCCAAATGTCTTGCCATTCGGTCTCCTGAGTGGGGACAAGGAATTGATGATGGGGAGAATTAGGCAAAAAGGTAACTCTTTGTCATTTCTTTTTTTCCCCATTTTATTGATATGTATACGTGCAAAATTTAAGGTTTACAATGAAGTTGAGCATTTTGCGCACATACGTAAAGTGGACATCAAGTGGGACAAAAGAAGCCACAGCTTCCACTCCTCTCTCTGTCTCTGCCTCTCTCTCTCTCTCTCTCTCTCTGTCTCTGTCTCTCTGTGTCTTCCAGAATTCAGCTTCCATGGTGAGACTATGTCAGCAGGAAGCTGAGAGGACTGAGGTGACGGGGGGAATCTGGCACCAACCAGCCCATCTCCAGCCAACCCAAGAATCCTCCACAGCACCGAGCTGTGGTGGAGGCTCCAGACCCTCCAGTCTCCTAGGTGTTCAAGCTGAACAAGGTCCCCCAGGCACGTGAGGCAACACATGCTGTCACTAAGCTACCGAATCTTGGGATTGGGAATATATGGGATGTACCTGAAGCTTCAGAACCATCAGCGAAGTGGATTGAAGTGGAGAAAAATTCACAGCCAATATATGAAAAAACAAATAGAGAGAGAGAGGGAAGAGAGGGGAGGGAGGGACGGAGGGAGGGAGGGAGAGAGAGACAGACAGACAGAAAGACAGACAGAGACAGAGAGAGGAGGGACAAACAGATGTAAAAGCAGCACACAGAGTACTCATTAAATGGATTTTGAGGGCAAAGGAAAACAGACTAATTTCCTTTTTATCTTAGTGCACTTTTGAAATTCTAACTGCCTAAAAGTAATACTTCTGTTTCCTAAGCCCTTACTTCCCCAACCTGGATCCACTGAGCCTCTTTCTGCAGAATGCAACAGAGCCAGTTTTCAAAGAAACTTGTCTTCATTAAGAGAAAATTATTTGAACTGAAAACTGTCTGAAGTTGTCCCCTGGCCAAAATATTTATTACTTGTAAAATCTGATTAAGTTCTTTCAAATTTTTGATCTTCAAATGTCAATTTTCTCCTTCTGAAATGGAAATAAGTGGTGTGCATCTTAGAAGAGTGTGGGGCAAGGGGTGGAGGAAACGCAACTTGAGCCTTTGTGCCCGAAGGACCCAGGAGCCAGGCCAGGCCCTCGGTCACCCAGTGTCTGAGGGGGGAGGCCAGGCTTGCTGAGCTGCCTCCTTCAGAGAACAGCTTGCCACCAACAGCACAAGGACAAAGAGGTCACTATCTACTTATGGTACACACTCTTCGGGCAATTTATTTTAAAAAATGATTAGAGCTACTTTGTTCCCAGGAGAAGTTTTTACTTCTCTACAAGTTATAAACACTCTCGGGATATTTACTAGATACTTTCTTGGCACCTGCAATCAGGCGAGTTCCCAAGGCTGGCAACCTTGCATCGTAGTGGTGCGCTGCAGGGGTAGAGGACAGAGGAGGAGCCCACCTGCCTCCTCAGGCCCTGGCCTGCGCGATTTTTGTGCTACACAGGCCATGCTTGTCCCCGCGACTGGGATTTGGATTTGGAATGTCCCCTAAAGCACCACATATTTGGATGATACGATTTATCTATAGAACCTTGTGCTAACAGGAGACCTGGCCTGACCTGGTCCGGAGGGTGAATTATGGGTGTGTGGTAGAACACAGGTGTGCGGGAGATCATAGCTAACAGGAATATGGTCGGTTAGGGGCTTAACCTGGAAAGGGAGGAGCACCGAGGCCGAGCCCAGATGGAGATGATCCCTGGGACAGGACCCGGAAGGTCACAAGCTACTTCCTCCCTTTCTCTGGGAACTTGGCCTCCTGCCTGCAATGCTGTGAGGAGCTGCCAGCACCCCTGCCTCCTCCGTGCACGTGCACCCGTACTGGGCGCCCCTGAACACAACGTGAGTTTCTGAAACTGTGACCCAAAAAGTTGGGAGCATTACTTGTGTCTCCCCTGCCTTCCCCAAAACGAAATCCTTGTCACCGTGTGACCCTCAAACACTCCAGAGGGAAACAGCAACCAATCACACGAATGCAGTTCACGGTTTCTGAATGCTGCCTTTTTCTGACAAAAAAAAAAAAAATGAATAAAAATGGCAAGAGTTGTCTTCTCAGGACTGTGCTGCCTTGGGTCACGTGCCCCACGGCACTTCCCACGTCTCTGTCTTTCCACTTTATGTAAACACGAACCCGAATGCAGATCCTGCGTTATCAGGTGCTTTTATCTCGGGACAAGGCCTCGAATGAACTGCAGCCAAAGTGGGAATCAGCAAGGACTGGGGACGTAAGACCCAGGACGGTTCATTTCCTACAGCACCTCTCAAGGTGTGCTGGCCAAGAGCAGCCCCTGCCACTGGACAGAGCAGGCCCCCGGCGACCTGCTGACTGGGAGCCCCTGGGCGAGGGGGCTCCGAGTCACCATTTATCCAGGCTTCCAAGCGATTCCCAATGGTTGAAGTCTGAGTCCCTTCCTTGGCATAAATAAACGTGGGAAAAAATTCCAGGGCAAAACTAATCAGCAGCACCACCACCACCAATAACAATTCTCAACAAACAGATCAAACCAAGATACGCAACAATTATGCCTCCGGATTCCTGCATAAGTATATCAAATAAAAGTTAAAATAAGTAGCCAAGACGACAGGCACTGATGAGTATTCTATTTTTTCTCATTCAGGATATTTCTTCATAGCCCAAGGGAAAGCGGAGATTGAACGTGACAGTGAAGGCTGTATGTGAACATATTCGCCTCAGTTTGGGGCTCTATTTATTTCCAGTTACTGATTCTTTAAGAAGAACCTGGAGTGTTCCTTTCATGTGACTTAATCCAGTGGAAAGAGACTATTTGGAATGACAAAACCCAGAAAGGACTCAGGCTTGGAGCCAGCCCCCTGGTGCGGTATCTGGGTCAGTTGTGCACCTGCTGGGCGACACCAGGCAAGCTGCTTAAGCTCCAAGGTTTCAGTTTCTCATCTTTATAATTAAAATGTGATGATGTGAGCAGTGAAATATTAATACATATAAAAATCAAATTAGCGCCCAAGCTGCACAGACCCGTAACAGATGTGGATTCTGGGCAAGGCCTGCCATGCCATGGGCCTCAGTCGTCCACAGGCATTCCCGACATCCCACTGTCTGCATGATGGAGTCCAGAGCTTCTCCTGGGCTCCTCTAGGAGGCGACCTGCCAGTCTTCCTTCTGCATCTGAGTCCCCTGAGGGGTTCCTATGCCATGGAGAGTACAACCCAGCAGGGCCCGAATGCATGCATGGCCAATGGGGTCTCCAGGACGCCAAAGAACAGAGTGGGAGCAGAACTCCACTTCCCCTTCCTGCACGGAAGGCAGCCCCCCCTCGCAGGGCTGGAACCCCAGTCCAGCAGGGGCTCCCAAAGTCTGCTGTGGCAGGGCAGAACAGAGTGAATAATCTAGCCCACTGGGAGATCAGCCCAGCTCCCAAGGAGGTGTTGTAGATAAGAGAAAACAAATGTTATACTGAAGAAAAATGTAAGTCCTAAGTCATGATTTTGATGTCAGGGACGCAGAGCTAGAATCTGAGGTATGTAGCGGCCGGAGTGCAGCAGTGTGGCTGAGAACAGAATAGGTGGAGTCACAGGGAGGGGAGAAGCCTTTCCTAACTGCTGCGCAAACACCGGCACCACGGACGTGGGACGCAATTCGCAGGGATGGAGGGAGGCCATGTCTGAGGCTCCTACATGTCTTCTTGAGCACTGGGTTTGGAAATTACTGCAGAATGTATCGCTCAGTCTATTGAGCAGAATTCAATCTATTTCATAATTGCACTTTATTTGGGGAATAATATTTACCTCATGGAGCTGTAAAAGGGAATGAGTTCACGGACATAAAAGACCTAAAATTTTCAGGACGGAATTGTGCCTGATACAATGTTAATATTAGTTGCTATTTTTATGAGGAATTTTCTTAGAAGTAATGTTTATTGCAAGAAATAAATAAAAGTTATTTTCTACATGCCATTACTTTTAGTGTTTCTCGAAACCTTATATATTAAGACAAAAAGGGTAAGGCATGCTGTCCAGTGTCATGTAATCTATAAGAGACAATGTTACAGCCCAACCTTGCTGGTCCAGACACAAAAATTGTCATCCTTTCTTGGGTGCTTCCTGAAGGTGATTAATTTTAAGCCATAACTTCTTCATTTCAAAATAAAAATAACCTCTCTTGGTAGACAACGCTCATTTAAGAGCTCAAGGAATACATATAGATGCAAAATTTTAACTGTTGTAAATTACGATTGAGTTAGAAGTCATACTTAGGTCTAACTATACACTTGTACAACTATAACAGTAGTTTAAATAAGAAAATTACGTGCAAATTAACTTTTCTATCCACTGTGTTCATATCTGTAAGCTATAAATAAAAAAATAGCACATGCTGTTAACGTACACATTTTTGCGCGGACACACTCAGACATCGTCATTACTCTAACAGTAAGAGTTGCTGTGACTAAACAGTGCCTCTCCCTTTCACTGAGATGCCGTGAGTCCCCAGGTTAAGATTCTTTTGATGCTTCTTTGGCTAGAAGACTTTGTCTTGTGTTTTGACAGGGTAGTTCCTTCTTCACCATTTAAATCCCAGCTCAAACATCATGTCTTGACGGGGGCTTCCCGACCAGTGGTCTTAACTCCCTGTCTTCGCCCTCACCCTCACATACTCAACGGCTCGGTGTCACACGAACTGCTTGATCTTCTAAGACCCTCCCCCCTTACCTGCAGTCTTCGGTGTTTGCTACTCTGCTTGCTGAACCTCGCCCCCAAGGATGGGGTAGCCCCTGGGAGCTTAAGGCCCCCCTTGCCCTGATAAGTTGGGCTGTACTGGTGCCCCATGGATAGGCAACACAACTCTGCAGCAAGTCAGCGGCCAGAAATGAGGCCCTGGCCACCAAGAGCCTCCACATGTCAACAAGTCAACCTTTATTTATAAGAGTGATAATAACTATTCCCCGTAAATTTAGTCAATGCTCTTGGTCCAACGTTATAACATTTATTTTATTGTATTAGCTTTGCAGTGCGTCTGCTGTGTAGCTCTGGCCAGGTAACAATAAAGTGAACTCAGCAGCCACAGTCACCGGCTGTGAGCACACAAGCATGCCTACATGTCGCCAAGCAACAGTGCATCCAAGCTCTGCGCAGAATTCTACCCTCTCGCATCCACCTGCCCAGCCCCAGGGACCAGGACAACAATCTTCACTCGTCATCACTTCAGCAGTAAAGAAGAGTGAATGGACTTGTAATTGAACTTGATGGATGCGCTATACTTTTACATATTGATAGTTTGATCATGTTAAGCAGTACATCTATACGCTATCTTCACTTCAATAACAGACGTCTAAATGTCGCAGTTAGTTAAGTTAGTTACTTTGCCACACGTGCAGACCTAAAGCTTCCACTTCCTCTCAGATATCGGCGGGACAGGTTTGCTTGGGAAATGAAAAGCAGGGTTTCCTGGGGGCAAAATATCGCGGATGGTTAATACCAGGATTCTGTCTACTGTGGCAACAAGAGCTATTCCACTTTATGGCTAAGAAATGGCCACGACAAAGACACTTCCTTACAGCATTTTTTCCCAGTTTTGTGCTTAAAAAAAAAAAAAACCCTCTTCTCAGAAGTCCAATTCATGGTATTGTGTTTTTCTCACCCAAATATTTCATTTTGTGGAAGCAATGTTCCATGTGTCAGGACCGACTTGGGTAATAATGAAGTGTGACAACAGAGGCCTCAGAGGCGAAGGGGTGTGAAAATGGTCTTTCTAAGATGCTCCCAGGCTGGACAACGCTCAGAGCGTTAGAGCAGGCATGATGCCAATAGCCTCTCGAGGATGGACGGCGGGCAAAGAATAAGTGCCCATGAAATGACGGCTTCGGAGCTTCTAGAATTTCCATGTTTACTTTCACTTACAGTAATTATTACAGTTGTCAAATATCCAAATCAGACCTCTCACGTCTCCTTCAAAACGCTTCTTGGGATCGGTGCTCCTCTTGGGTTCTCTATCCTGCCTTTCAGCTTCCCTTGTCAGCTGTCAGCGAGAAGGGGAGGGACAGGCATAACCTGCCTTAGCTCCTATGTATCTGTCAAATGCTGGCTCTCTTCAGATAGAGTTCTGCATCACAGCTCAGGAAACGCACAGAATGAATGAAATAACATCCTGTGTGATAAAAGACATGTCCTGTTACGAGAAGACACGTGAAGAGATGAGAAATCATTCCCTCAGGGAACCCTGACATGCTTGAGGAAGGGGACGAATTTCCACAGCTGGAAGGGAGTTTGTGTGCGATGGCAGCATGAAAGATCATCCCAGTCCTGGCACACAGATCGAACAGGGGCCTAAAGTCAGAAATTGCTGAGACTATCACATGAGAATGTGACGTGGAACAAAGACTAAATGTCAACTTTGGGTGAAGGAAAACAAAGCAAACTTTCATTGTCGTTATTGATTGACTTTAAAGAATGATTCCTAAAATTCTTGAGCTGAAGAGTGACAGGATTATATGTTTTTTCCCCGTTTTGTTCACATGTAGAAAGGCAATATGTAATATTTACATTGACCTTGAGTATTTTGTGCATATACATAATGTGGCAAAATTACAAATCCTTCCCCTCTCTCCTTTTGACCTTCTCACCCCTTCTCTCTCCCCTCTAATTCCTATTATTGCCCTAAATTGGTTCTATGAAATAACTGTGATCTTGGTTTGTCATATCAGAGTAACCATCTGATATTTAAACCCCTTCTGACTCACTTCACTGAGCCTGATGGTCTCAAGTTGCCTCAATTTACCTACAGAAGCCTCCAACCTATCTGTCTTTGTAGATGAGTAGTACTCCACTGTGTATAAATGCCACAATTTATATATCAAGAAACTGAAGAAAAGCAAGCCCATCGAAATCAAAGATCTGGCTGAAAAAATGGGCAAAGGAAATGAATAGGCAGTTCTCAGATGAAGAAGCTGAAATGGCTGATAAATACATGAAAAGATGTTCAACATCCTCAGCCACTAAAGAAATGTTTTCTTGATATTGTCCTCCTGGCCTCATAAACCTGTCTCTGCTGAATTGCTTTATCCCAATGTGGCATTCATTCAAGAAAGATTTTTATCAATATGTATTAATTAGAAGGAATATTGGCTGGATTAGGACATTTCCACATAGCATGTGATACGTTTTGATCCTACCAATTTCCCTACAGCCTCTGCTGGCTTCCCCTCTGCCTCCTCTTCTCCCCTTCTCTTACACAATATTAACCTTTCCACTGCTACAGTATTTTTTATACCGTTTCCACATATAAAACAAAACCTGTACTTTTCATTATATATCTATAACTGGGCTCCCTGTGGAAAGTATACTTTTTTAATCCATTCACCATTGATGGGGACCTGTACTGGTTCATAGCCTGCCTCTCACGATCACAGGGACATCAATGGTGTGTGGGTGTCCCTATGATCAGAGTCTGTTCACTTCCATTTATTTTGGTATATGCCCAGGCAGACAGGGTACGCTGGAACATATGGCTTCTTTCTTTGCCCAGCGTTTTGAGGAAACTTCATACTGATTTCCACAGTGGCCGCAGGAACAAATATTCCCACCAGAAGAGCACAGGCGTTTCGTTTTCCTAACACCCTCAACAGCATCTACCGTTAGGTTCTTGACATCAGCTCTCATCGGGGTAAAGCAGACTGTTGATGTATTTTTGATTTGTGTTTCCTTGATGGCTGAAGATGCTGGACCGTTTTAATTGTTATTGTTCACCTATATCTCACATTTGAGATGTGCCTCTTTAGTTCCATTATTGATTAGATTTCTTAATTCTTTTATTTTTACGTTTCTTGAATTCTTTATAACATCTGAGTGTTAACCCTCTGCTGGCAAAGAGCCCCTTTCACGTCGTAGTCTGATGTTTCACTCTGTCAATTTTTTGTGTTACTCTGAAGAATTTTTCCTAATTTACTGTGACCCCATTTGTTGATTCTTGCTAAAATTTCATGAGCTTCTGGAATCCCCTTCAAGAAGCGGTGGCCTGTGCCTACATTTTGAATCATTCACCAGGCATTTCCTTCCAGCAATTTCAAAGTTTCGGGTCTTATATTTAGGTCAGTGATCCACTTTGTGTCAAACCTGTGTATGTAGAAATCTAGTTAAGGAGGTTGGCTTTTCTCCAACATCTATTTTGGGAATTTTGGTCAAGTATCAGCTGATCGCAGCTATGTGAATTTCATTCCGGGGCTGCTACTCTATTCCACTGGTTACAGAGGTATTTGTATTCTATGTTTATTACTATCATTTTGAAATTGGGAGTTGTGATACCTCCAGCATTCCTCTTTCTGCACAGGATTGTCCTGGCTACGTATGGTCTATTGGTTCGCTTTCATATGATTTTTTAAGATTATCTTTCCTAGTTCATTCAGGAATGTCATTGTTATTTTAATGGGAATGATACTGAATCTATAGATGGTCTGCAGTTACAGTTACATGATCTTTTTAGCCATGTTTAATTACCCTCAAAGGCTCATAGCCATTTATCCTCACCAGTGTCCCTGTGTCTGGACCCTCTGCCCCTTATGCTAAGCTTGCCCTGCGCCCCTTTTCCTGAACCTCATTCCCCCCACCCTGCTCATGTTAGACCTCCATCTCCAGAAGCATCTTTGATCCACCTCCTCCTCTTCTGTGCCCCCAGTGATTTCTGATTGCTACTGAGAAATGTACCTAGCATGTCCAGGATCATATCCCCGGTATCAAGCTGCATACTGTGAGGCTGAAGGCCACGACTACCAGGCTCATGTGTGCATATTTTCAGCACTCAGCACATTACCTGGCTAACAGCAGGTACTAAAAACACATGCAGGTATTGCATGCACATAGAAAAAAAAAAAACGAACAATGAATTTACCAAACAAAAGGCAAGAAGATAAGATTTTCTATCTGATGTGCATTACTAAAATGAAACATTTTAAATCTTGTAAACAAATGAATACATATCATCAACAATCTTCCCAATATTAGTGTTTACTGAGCCAAAAACAAGTGCCAAGTTAATACACGTGATAATTTATTCACCACTTGGCACAGTGTTTAACACCAATTAATACACGTTTCCCGGCTGAATGATATCTTTATAACATCTCAAAAACAAAGGTTCATGCATGTTTCTGCTATTGAATAACAAAATGATGTTCAGAGAAGATAATTAATTTTCCTAAAATCACAAAACGCAAATGCTTAATTCTACAGCTGGTGAATTTTCAACTATGTTGAAGTTTTCTCATACTTTTTAATACTAGAAGCTTTTCCCTCCAATATGTCCACTATATAGTCCTGAAACGGAAGGATTGTACAAACGGACCTATTATTATATGAGGTGATCCTCTGCCATTCCCCTTTGTATATAAGTTGGCCCCCAAGGAATCAAGGAATTTCCTGGGAAGGCAGCAGCTCCCCAAGGTCCATCGGGAACCTCTTGGCCAGTTCCTCACTGCCTCCTCTTACACAGATACATCCTCACAGCAGTGGCGTTAAACACCTCAAGTGTGATTTATTTTTTGTTTTGTTTTCTTGTGATTTTATTTGCTATCACAATGCAACACATTTTTCCTGGTCTATTAAGCGGTCTACTGGACTTCTTCAAGAGGCGAATCTAAAAAGTTGTCCTGACTAGGAGTCCAGCCCAGTCATCCCCGGTGTCACCGAAAACACGTGAGTGAGATGCCAAAGGCTGGAACCCGGGAGAACGTGTGGGAGTCACACGTTAGGCAAGGCGGGAATTCGGCTTCCCGTGATGAGCAACGCGGGGCTGTGCGGACGAAGGTGACGACGTCACGGTGAACGTCGTGTCCACGCAGCGCACCGTACATGACGCTGAGGTCAGAGGACAAGGACCTGGACTTCCACACCCCCATCCGTGGGACAGCCTCGGGGGCACATAAGCAGCCGGGGCTGGGGCCCTTGGGCACGTGTATCGTCGGAAGCGACCCACCTCACAAGAGCGAGGGGCTTCAGGAAAAAAAGAAATCAGGAAAAACCAATCAAAATTCTGTTGGTGTGCAGGCAGATGGCCACGGCTTTGCCCGAGCTCCCAGAGACGAGGCGGCGCCTATTTCCTCTGCGTCTTTATCCACGCTCAGAGTTTTCGTCTGACTCTTGGTTCTGAAAGTAAGCCGGAAGCTTGAGACTTCCGTGCAAAATCCCGAAGCGGGATTAGCGAGCACGCGACTGAAGTCCACTAGTGACACCGTCCTTCCCCTTGTGCCGAGCAAGAGGGATTACGGAGACCCCCGACACCTCTCGCCATCACTCCCTTTGCGGGATTTCAAAGCAGCGGAACCCAGGCGCACGCAGGAGGCAGGAGAGGCGGACGGCGCGGGCGGTGGGCCTCCCGCGCCCACGGTGGACAGTCCCGGCTGCTTGCGGGGTGGCTCGTCCTCGGGCCTCCCACCCCCGCTGGGCAGTCCATGCCACTTCTCTCGGTCGCAGCGAGCGGCCTGCGGGACGGGGCACGGGTCGCACTGGACAAAACCCTCTGCCGCTTCTGCATCCGGCAGAACCGCAGCCAGCGGCAATTCTGGGTCACGCGGGGCGGCACTTTGGGCTGCCCTTCGGAAACCCACGCCGCGACTCCCGAGCGATGAATCACGCCCGCCGCCGCCAGACATAACGAACCCAGCC
>PVKB01008505.1:0-15917 GCA_004027205.1 Ctenodactylus gundi | reverse complement strand
TAGGTCTGGGGTTAGTTTTGTGTTTCGGTTTGCGGTTGGGGTTTGATTTAGGGTTAGAGTAAGGTTTAGGGTCATGGTTGGGGTTTTTTGTTAGGGTTAGGTTTAAGGTTAGGGTTAGATTTAGAGCTATGGTTAGGGTTAGGGTTGGGGTTAGGTTTAGGTTTAGGGTTGGGTTTAGGGTTAGGGTTAGGATTGGGTTTATGGTTGAGGATAGGGTTGTGTTTGGGGGTGGGATTAGATTGGCTTAGGTTTAGAGTTAGAGTTAGGATTTTGGTTGGGTTTGGGGTTTGTGTTTGGGTTGGGTTTAGTTTTAGGGATAGGTTTAGGGTTACGGTTAGGGTTAGGGTTAATTTTAGGTTTAGGTTTGGATTTAGGGTTAGGGTTTGGGTTTGCATTTCTGTTTGAGTTTGGTTTTGGGGTTGGGGATCGAGTTAGGTTTTCGTTTATGGTTGTGGATTGTTTTAGGGTTTGGTTTAGGTTTAGGTTTACGGTTAGGGTTAGGAATAAGGTTGGGGTTAGGGTTAGGGTTCGGGTCTGGGGTAGGGTTAGTTTTGGATTTGGGTTCGGGGTTGGTGTTGGCGGTGGTGTTAGTGTTCAGTTTAGAGTTAGCATTAGGGTCGGGTTTATGGTTAGTTTTAGGGTTGTAGTTGGGGTTGGTGTTTGTGTTAGGGTTAGGATTAGGTTTGCATTTTCGTTTAGGTTTAGGGTTACGTTTGGGTTGGATTTGGGGTTGACATTGGAGATGTGTTTTGTGTTATGGTTAGGGTTGGGTTTGGGATTATGGTTAGGTTTAGGTTAGTGTTGAATTTTGGATTGGGGTTGGTTTTGGGGTCGGATTTAGTTCAGATTAGGGGTGGGTTTAGGGTTGGAGATGAGGTTGTGTTTGTGTTTGGGGTTGGGGTTTGGGTTAGGGTTTGAGTTAGGTTTACGTTTTTGGTTGGTGTTGGTGTTTGTGTTAGGGTTAGGTTTAGGTTTGGGTTTAGCGTTAAGGTTAGGTTTAGGGTTATGGTTATGGTTAGGGTAAGGGTTGGGGTTTGGAT
Source organism: Ctenodactylus gundi (assembly GCA_004027205.1). Lineage (NCBI taxonomy): Eukaryota > Metazoa > Chordata > Mammalia > Rodentia > Ctenodactylidae > Ctenodactylus > Ctenodactylus gundi. Next base: position 14,877 of record PVKB01008505.1, on the reverse strand, counting down.
TTGGTTTTGGTTTTGGGTTTAAGTTTAGGGTTAGGGTTAGGTTTAGGGTTAGGGTTAGATTTAGGGCTAGGGTTAGGGTTAGGTTTTGATTTGGGTTTGGTGTTTGTGTTAGGGTTGGAGTTAGGGTTAGGGTTAGTTCTGAGGTTAGGGTTAGTGTTTGGATTTGGGTTTGGGTTTGGTGTTGGGTTTGGAGTTTGGGTTAGGCTTAGGGTAAGGTTGGGTGTGTAGTTTGTATTAGGGTTAAGTTTAGGGTTAGGGTTAGTATTAGGGTTGTGGTTAGTTTTAGGGTTTGGGTTTGGTTTAGGGTTAGGTTTAGAATTAGGGTAGGGTTAGGGTTAGGTTTTGATTTGTGTTAGGGGTTGGTTTTGGGGTTGGAGTTTGGGTTAGGGTTAGTGGGGGCGTTGGGGTTAGGGTTTGGATTTTTGTTTGGGTTTGGAGTTGGGGTTGGGTTTTGGGTTAGGCTTAGGGTTAAGGTTGGGGTTGTGGTTTGTGTTAGGGTTAGGTTAAGGGTTAGGGTTAGTTTTAGAATTATGGTTAGGTTTAGAGTTTGGTTTGGGGTTAGGGTTAGGGTTAGGATTCGATTTGGTTTTGGTTTTGGTGTTGGGGTTGGTGTTAGGGTTAGGGTTAGGGTTAATGTTGGGTTTAGGGTAGGGTTAGGGTTATGGTGAGTTTTAGGGTTAGGGTTAGGTTTAAGATTTGGCTTAGGTTTAGGGTTAGGTTTTGAGTTCGGGTTGGTCTTGGGGTTGTGTCTGGCCTTGGAGTTGGGGTTAGGGTTATGTTTACAATTATTGTGGGGGTTGGGTTTCGGGGTGGGCTTTGGTTTGTGAACAAGGTTGGGGTTGATGTTCGGGTTAGTGTTAGGTTTAGGATTAGGGTTAGGTGTACATTTACGGTTAAGGTTAGGGTTAGCGTTAGTTTTAAGTTTAGGGTTAGGGTTAGGTTTATGGTTACGGTTAGGGTTAGGGTTGATGTTAGGTTTAGGTTTAGGTTTGGGTTTAGGGTTATGGTTAGGGTTAGGGTTTTGGAAGGGTTGGGTTTGGGGTTGGGGTTGGGGTTAGGGTTAGGGTTAGGTTTGGTTTTAGGTTTGGGGTTAGGTTTGTGTTGAGGTTTGGGTTTGGGATTTGGTTTAGTGTTAGAGTTAGGCTTAGGGTTATGGTCGGGTTTGGTGTTAGGGTTAGGTTTAGGGTTAGGGTTAGATTTAGGGTTACAGTTGTGGTTATGGTTGGAGTTAGTGTTAGGGTTCGGATTAGTGTTAGGTTTGGATTTGGTTTTGGGGTTGGTGTTGGGGCTGGGGTTATCGTTAGGGTTAGGTTTAGGGTTGGGTTTATGGTTTGGGGTATGGTTAGGTTAGTGTTTGATTTGGGATCGGGGGTGGGGTTGGGTTTAGGTTTAGGGTTATGGTTGGGTTTAGGGTTGGAGATAGAGTTGTTTTGGCGTTTGTGGTTTGTATTCGGGTTAGGCCTATGTTTAGTGTTAGGTTTAGGGTTACATTTAGTGTTAGCCTTGGGGTTAACGTGAAGGTTGGGTTTCGGATTAGGGTTTGGATTTGGGTTTGGGGTTGGGTTTGGTTTTAGTGTTAGTTTTAGGGTTGGGGTTGCGGTTTTCTGTTAAGGTTACGTGTAGGTTTAGGATTATGGTTAGGGTTAGGTTTGGGTTTGGGGTTAGGGTTAAGGCTAGGTTAGGGTTAGGATTGGGTTTTGATTTGGGGTTGGTGTTGGTGTTGGTGTTAGGGTTTGGGTTCGGGTTAGTGTTGGGTTTAGGGTGAGGGTTAAGGTTAGGTTGAGCATTGGATTTTGGGTAGGGGTTGGGGTTGGCATTTGGGTTTAGCCTTAGGGTTATGCTTAGGGTTATGATTGGGCTTGTGGTTTGTGTTAATGTTAGGTTTAGGGTTATGGTTAAGTTTAGGGTTATGTTTAGGTTTAGGGTTAAGGTTAAGTTTGTATTTTGTATTTGGTTGGTGTTGGGGTTGGGGTTAGTGTTAGGGTTATGGTTAGGGTTAGTGTTGGATTTCGGGTTAGGTTTAGGTTTAGGGTTATGTTTATGGTTAGTGTCATTGTTCGGGTTATGGTTAGGGTTAGGTTTAAATTTAGGATTAGGATTATGTTTAGGCTTATGATTAGGTTTGGGTTTAGGGTTGGAGTTAGGTTACTGTTAGTTTTCTATTTGGGTTTTGGGTTGTGGTTGGGGTTGGTGTTAGGGTTCGGTTTAGGGTTAACATTAGGGTTAGGGTTAGGGTTATTGGTTTGGTGATGTTTAGGTTTAGGTTTAGCGTTAGGGTTAAGATTAGGGTTAGGTTTAGGGTTAGGTTTGGGGTTGGGGTTGGTGTTGGGGTGGCAGCTGGTCTTGGAGTCGGGGTTAGTTTAAGGTTTAGAATTATGGTGTGGGTTGGGTTTGGGGTTTTGTTTTGGGTTGGGGATGAGGTTGGGGTTGACGTTGGGATTAGTGTTAGAATTAGTGTCAGAGTTGGTGTAGTGGTACGATGGTTAGGGTTAGGGTAATGCAAGGTTCCTTCCCTTGTATGCATGTTGCTTCTTTTTCAGAACGTGTTCTATTCCCGTCCTTTTCTGAGAACACTCACTGTTGATGACAAAATGATTGGATGTGTTCTTTTCAGTACTACTCACATACACAGTTCAGAATATTAAGTTCCAGGGAATTATACTATGCCTTGAAGTCAGGGGTTTCAAACTTCTCTTTTCCAACCCGAAGACAATCCAGTTTTTCCTTATTTTTCTGTTTCAAATACCGAGTGCGCACCTTTGAAGTGAAAGCCCTATCTTCTATCCTGACTTGAAAAATCTAACACATCTAGACGCAGTCTGTTCCACTGAAATTCAGACCTCTGAGGGTTTTCTGCAGGAACTAAATTTCACTTATTTTATACTCCTATTTTTCCAAATGAGTGATTCCTGTGCTTCACTCATATGCCCTTATTTCCTAGCTGTGTAACAGTGAAATGACAGCTCCCTCTATGTTCCTCCCCAAAGCAACTGAACATTTCACTAGAGGCTCTGTGCTTTAAGCCAGTGTTTCCTTGAAAATCATGTAAAAGTTATTACGGAATTTCCCTGTTTCACCTGTGGACACAGTGAAGCATAAGTCCTCACTGCGATAAAAGCAACACTGCTGATGGTGAACATACCTGGGTAATGTTTTCTAAGTAATTGCGTCAATTTTTTTCAGTGCATTGAATGCTATGGGGATTATCCATGTTTTAACGACAGTGACTTAAAAAGTCCATCTTTCCAATACCCCGATAGCAGCGCTTACACCGAGTTGGTGGATTCTGAAAAGAGGGAGAGCAAAATAGAAAAGAAAGTACTATCATGATTCCTGCTTTCGAGAAACCACCTTTTATCCCAAAGCACACTGAGTGAAACCTGCCTTTATTTCTACTGCTTGTGAAAGATAGGAAGAATTTCCCAAGATTTAGCTGTTATGCCAGTTCAGACTCCACAATTTTTTTACCTCAAGAAATGAGAACACTACTTTAGAGCAAGACTTGAGAGTGTTGATTTTAGTTACTCCTCCAAAACCTTGCGAGCACACTGAGTTCTGGGAATTCTCCTTTTACTCACTCTGGTTTTTATGGAAACAGAGAAACTATTAAAAACTGGAGCCTCTTGTGGATATGAACGATCAGTTTTTGACGGAGACGGAAACCCTTACAGGAAAGCACCATGATGACTCCTAACATCGGGAAAGTAACTTGTATCTACAACGCACCGGCCTTCGCCCTGAGTTTTATTCAACGTTATGTCGAAAAAACAAAGTCCCTTCCCGTCGATTCTTTATGCTCCTTTTCGGAACTTGTTTTCTCCAATCCCCATCTGAGAACTCCCTTAGAGAGCCCAAGAAAAGTTTGGATGTTCTGCTTTCGATAGCTCATAAAATAACCATTAAAAGCATTAAGTTACATGGGATTAGTCTATGTCCTGAAGTCAAGGGTTTGAAACTTGTTATTCAAACAAACGAGACTCCAGATTTTCCGTATTTGTCTGTTTCTAAAACAGAGTGCGCAACTTCGAAGTGAAAGGTCTATCTTCATTCCAGACTTGGAGCAACACACGTATGTGTCGACATACTCTATTTCACTGAAAACCTAAGTCCTGTATCGTTTTTGCACTTAAAGAATCCATACTTTTAATACTCTTGTGTTCTGAAAGAGAGACTCCAGTCCCAAGCTCACCTGACTATCTCAGTCGGCAGAACTGAGTGAGTAACATTGAAATGAAGGCGCTATCTGGATTCCTCACCCAAGGAAAGAAACATTTCACTAAACGCTCTGTGCTTTAGGCCGGCGGTTATCGAAAAGGATGTAAAATATATCAAGGAATCTCCCCCTTTCACCTTATGCCACCGTTCACCCTGTGCTCTCACTGCAACAAAAGTAACACTGTAGGTTAAGAGGATAGCTGGGGAGTGTTCTCAAAGTATATGCATCAATCCCTTGAACACCTTCGATATTAGTTATGGTATTTCTCTTGTACTGAAATCAGTGATTTTTAAAAGTACTGTGTCCCAGTACACAGACAGTCTCATTCCTGACGACTTGGTGTGTTATCAAAAGTGGGAGAGCCAAATAGAAAAGAAAGAGCTCTCTTGATTCCTGACTCCAAGAAACCCCTTTTATCTCTGTGCACACTGAGTGAAGACTGTGTTTATTTTTATTGATTTAAGGAGATAGGAGGCAATTTCCCAGTTTTACTGGTTGCCGCTGTTCAGAATCCACTTTTTTTTACTCACAGAAATGAAAACAACACGTTAGAGCAAGACCCGAGAGTGTTGATTTTAGTACCTACTGCAACAATCCCTCGTGAGCACACTGAGTTCTGGGTAGTTTTTTTTTTTTACTAGGACTTGTGTTTTTTGGAAACAGAAAAACTGGTTAAAATTTGGAGCCTTTGTTGTTTAGTAACTAGGCGTTCTTAACTGAGCCGGCAACACTTGCAGGAAAGCATGGTGGTGATTCCTGACTGCGGGAAAGTAACGTTGTTCTACAAAGCACCAGCTTTCACACTGCGGTCTATTTAAAAGTATGTAAAAAAAATCAGTTCTTTTCCTTCTATGCTTGTTGCTTATCTTCAGAACTTGTTCCATTCCACTCCCTTTCTTAGAACAGTCACAATAAAGCCCATGAAGAGCTTGGACATATTGTTTTCCATACCTCATACAAAAACAGCTCACCGTACTAAGTTCCATGGAATTATTGGATTCGAAGTCAGGTGCTTGCAACTTTTGTTTTTGAAACAAAAGAGACTCCATATGTTCCTTATCTGTCTGTTTGCACAACTGAGTGCCCAACTTTGAAGGGAAAGCTCTATCTTCATTCCTGAAGCAACAAACCTATATCTAGTGGCACTTTGCTTCACTGAACTCCTGAGTTCTGTGGGGCTTCTCCACGTACCAAATTCCATACTTTTAATGCACCTGCATTCCAAATGAGAGACTTCCATACCATTCTTATGTGAACGTTTGTACAACTGTGTGAGTAACATTGCAATGAAAGCTCTATCTGGAAACCCCACCGCAGAAAAGACATATTTCACTAGATGCTCTGTGATTGATTTAGGCCAATGTTTCTTTTCAAAGAAACATGTAGAAGATACAAAGGTATTTCACTGTTTCAGCTGTTGCCAGCATTCAGTATGTGTTCTCACTGTGACAAAAAGAAAACTGTCGATGTTGAGGATAACTGGAGAGTGTTTCCTTTGTACCTACATGAATCGTTTTGAAAACATTGAATACTAGGCGATTCGTCTCGCCACTAAACTCAGTGATTTAAAAGGTCCTGTCTCCCAATTCAGAGACAGTCCCATTCTTAACGACTAGGTGGTTTTTAAAATGTGGGTGAGAAAAATAGAAAAAAAACCAAAAGAGATAGCCTGATTCCGGACTCAGAGAAACCCCTTTTATCCCATGAACACTGAGTGAAACAGGCCTTTTTTTCTAATGGTTGTAGAAGATGGGAGGACATTCCCCAATTGTAATTGTTGCCTCAATTCAGAATCCACAATGTTACACCCCACGAAATTAGAGCATCGCTTTAGAACAAGACATGAGGGTGTTGATTTGAGTAGCTCCTGCAAAAACTTGTGAGCATACTGTGTTCTGGGAACTCTCCTCGTAGGAAGATTTGGTTTTTTTTGGAAACAGAGAAACAGGTATAAACTGGAGCTTCTGTAGTTTATTATCTAGGAGTTTTCAACTGAGCGGGCAGCACTGAAAGGAAAGCACTGATTCCTGACAGCTGAAAAGTAACGTTTTTCCGCAAAGCAACTGCGTACACACCGCGTTTCAGTCGAAAGTATATTGAAGATACAAAGTCCTTTCACTACTATGCTTATTGCCTATTTCCAGAATGTGTTCTAGTCTTGTCCTTGTCTGAGAACACTCAGAGAACACTCAGAGAAAAGCTTGGAATGGGTTGTTTTCAATACCTCTTATAAACACCGTTAAACCTGACCCTAACCCTATCCCTTACCCTAACCCTCACCTTAACCCTAACCCTAACCCCAACCTAAACCCAAACCCAAATCCTAACCATTATGCTAATCCTAGCCTTAACACTATTCCTCACCCTAACAGTAACACCAACTCTAAACACCCCAACAATAACCCAAACCTTAAACAACGCTAACCATAACCCAACCATAGCCTTAAACCAACACCAACCCCAACCCCAACTCCAACCCCAACCCAAAGCCTAACCCTAACACCATCCCCTACACAAAACCTAATCGTAAGCCTAACAATAAAACCTAAACCTAGCCCTAATCTTAACCTTAACCCTGATTCTAACCCTAATTCTAACCACAACCCGAACCCCAGACCAAAACCAACACCATCCCTAAGCCCCCCCAACCCTAACCCCATCCCCAAGCCCAATCCCAAACCAAACCCCAACACCAACCCCAACCATAACCCTAAAACTAACAATACCATAACCCTAAGCCTAACCCTAAACCTAACCCTACCTTTAACACTAACCCAAACAGTAACTCAACCTTAAACCTAACCTAAAAACCAATCCAAACCCTAACCCCAACCTTAACAACTAATCAAAACCCCAACACCAACAGTAAACCTAAACGTCACCCAAACCCTAACCATGACTCTAATCCTAAATGTAAACCTACACCTAATCCAAACCCTAAACCTAAAACTAACCCCAACCCTAACCCTAATCCTAACCTTAACCCAAAACTAATCCTAACCCTAATCCTAACCAGAACCCTAATCCTAACCCTAACCCTAAACCGAACCCTAATTCTAACCCTAAGAATAAGTCAAACCCTAGCACTAACACTAACCCACCCATAAACCTAATTTTACACCTAAAGCTGACCCCAACACCAACATCATTCCCAAGTACAACCCAAACCACTAACACTAACCCAGTCCCTAATTACAATTCTGACCATAACCCCAACCCCAACATTAATTCTAACCCTAAGCCTAACCCTAACCCAAACCCAACACTAAAACTAACAATAACACCAACCCTAATCTCAACCCCAATCCTAAACCTAACCCATGCTGGAACCCTAACCCTAATAATAATCCTAACCTTAAACCTAGTCCTCACCCTAACCTTAAGCATAACCTTGACACTAACTCTAACCGAACCCCAACGCTAATCCCAAACTTAACCATACTAACACTAACCCTAACTCTAACCCTAACCTGAACCTCAAACCCAAACACCAACCCCAACTCCAACCGTAACCCTGACACTACCTCTAACAATAATCCTTACCCTCACCCTACCCTAACACTAAACATAACCCAAACCTAAACCTAACCCCAATCACAACCCCAACATTAACCCCAACCAAAATTCCTACACCAACCCTAACCCTAACACTACCCTTAAACCAAACCCTAGTCCTAAACCTAAACCTACCCCTAACCCCAGACCTAACCCAACCCTAACCAAAACATTAAACCTAACACTAAACTTAACCCTAATCCAAAACATAATCCAATCCTAAACCTAACCCTAAACCTAACCCTAACCCAAACCCCAATCCCAACCACAACCACAACCTTAACACGAATCTTAACCCTAAAACTAACCCCAAACCTAACCATAAACCCAACCCAAACCCTAACCCTAAAACTAACCCTAACCCTAACAAAATTCTAATCTTAAACCGATCCCCACCTCAAATGCAACTCCAACCGTAACCCTAACCCCAACCCCAAACCCAAACCTAACCCTAACACTAACCCTAACACCAACCTTAACTCCAAACCTAAACCTAACCCTAAACCAACCCTCACTCTAACCATAACACTAACCCAAACACTAAATTCAACCCCAACACTAATTCCAACCCTAACTTCAACCCCGACCCCAGCCCTAACCTTAACGCTTACAACAACCCTACCTCAACCCCAACACCAACTGTAACCCTTTCCACAAACCAAAACCAACAGAAACACTAAACCTAACCCTAACCCACACCCTAAACCTAACTCTAACCCTAACCCTAACCCAACCCTAATTCTAACCCTAACTGTAACCCTAACCCCAACCCTAACCTCAAACCCAACATCAACCCCAACCCTAAACCCAACCACACCCTAACCCTAAACTTAACCTTAAACCAAAACGTAACCCTAAACCTGACCCTAAACCTAAGCCTAAACCTAAATTTAACCACTATCCTAAACCTAGCCCTAAGCCTAACCCAACCCTAACCTTAACTCCAACAAATACCCTAACCCTATTCCAACCCTAACACCAACCCCAAACCCAAACCCAACCTCAACTCCAAACCCAACCCAAAACCCAACACCATCACTAACCCCACCACTAACCCTAACCCAAACCCAAAGTCACCCCAAAACCCAATTCCAACACTAACCCTAACCCTAACCCAACCCTAACACCAACCCCAAATCCAAACCTAAAGCCAACCCCAACTGCAAACCCTACCCCAAGACCAAACCAAACCATAACACTAACCCTACCTTGAACCTAACCCTACCTCTAAACCTAAACCTAATAGTAACCCAACTCTAACAATAATCCGAAACCTAATCCAAACCCCATCCCCAACCTTAACCCCAACCCCAACCCTAACACTAATCCTAAACTTAAAGGTAACCCGAACCCTAACCTTGACCTTAATCCTAAACATAAACCTACACCTGACCTTAACCCTAAACCTAAACCTAACCCCAACCATAACCCTAACACAAACTCTAACCCTAAAAACAAGCCCAACACCCACTCTAACCCTAACCCAAGTCCAACCCTAAACCTAATGTTAACCCAAACCCAAACCATAACCTCAGCCACAACCCTAAACTCAACCCCTACCGGAACTCTAACCCTAAACCCTAAAACTAATGCAAACCCCAACCTCAAACCTGACTCTAACCTTAAACCTAAACCTAACCCTAACCCTAACCCTATACCTTACCCCAACCCTAACACTATAACTTACCCTAACCCTAAACATAATCCCTACTAGAAGCCTAACCCAAACCCTAACCCTAGCCCTAACAATAACCTGAACCCTAACCCTAAACCTAATCCTAACACTAACCCTAACAGTAAAATAACCCAAACCTAACCCTAACACCACCAAAACCAAACCCCACCCTAAAACCAACCCGAACTCCAATGCCAAACTCAACACTAAACCTAATCCTAACCATAACACTAACCTTAACACCAATCAAAACCCCAATCCCAACCCTAACCGTAACTCAACCAATACACTAGCACTCAACCTAACCCTAACACAAGCCCCAAATGCAACCAAACCCGAAATCTAATTCTAACCCTAACTCAAACCCCAACCCAAAACCCAGAACCGAAACTATCCCCAAACCTAAACCCAACCTTAACACTATGCCTAAACCCTACCCCAACTTCAACCCCAATCCAAAATCAACTGCTAACCTAACCCTAAATCTAACCCTAACCATAACCCTAACCCTAACGCTAACGCCAAACACAACACTAACCCTAACACTATACCCAAACCCAATCCAACCCCAAATCCAAAACTAACGTAACCTGAATCCTAAACCTAAACCTAAACCCAACTATAACCATAACCCTAACCCTAACCCAAACCCGATCACCAACACCAACTAAAACCCTATACCTAACCCTAACCATAACCCTAAACACAACCTTAAAGCTAACCCTAAGCCTAACACCAACCCCAATACAAACCCCAAACCCAAACGAAACCTAACCCTAAACTTAGCCTTAAACCTAACCGTAACACCAAACCTAACTTAAACATAACCCTAAACCTAACTCTAACCCTAACCCTAACAATAACCCTAAATCTAAAACTAACCCTAAACCTAACCCTAACACAAACAATAACTGTAACCCTAAACCTAACTCTAAACCTAAACCAAACCCCAACCCCAAACCAAAAGCCAAACCTAACCTCAAATCTAAAACCAACCCTAATCCTAACCCCAACCCCAACCACAATCCCAAAACCAACTCTAAACTTAACCCTAACCCAAACACCAACCCCAACCCCAACCCCAACTCCAACCCTAAACCTAACCCTCACCATAACCCCAACCCTAATGCTAACCCTAAACCGGACACTAACACCAACACAATTAACAACCCCCAACGAAAATCCAAAGCAAACCCTAAACGTAGCCCTAACCCTAACCCTAACCCCAACCCTAACCCTAAACATAACCTTAACCCTAAACCTAACCCTAACACAAACCACAAGCCCAACCATAAACCTAACCCTAACACTAACCTTAACCCTAACACATACCTCACAACCAACCCCAAGGCCAAATCCAAACCTAACCCTAACCCTAATCCGATGACAAACCTGACCCTAAACCTAACCACAACCCCAACCCACAACTGAACCCCAAACCTAACCCTAACCCTAACCCTAACCCCAATCCGAATTCTAACTCACATCACAACTCTAACTCTTACCCCAACCCAAACCCTAACCCAATCCAAATTCTAACGCTAAACATAACCCTAACCCCAACCCAAACCCAAACAACAACACGAAACCCAAACACAACACTAACACGAACCCTAACCCTGAAACAAATCCTAACCTTAACCCTAAAGCGAATCCCAAGTCAAACACCAAACAAATATCCAAACCTAAACCTAAAACTAAAAACAACCCTAACCCTAACCTTAAAACCAACCCCAAAACCAAACCCAAGGTCAAATCCAAACAACCCCTAAACCTATTACTAACCCTAAAACTAAACCTAACCCTAACCCTAAGCCAAAGCCTAAACACAAACCCCACCATAAAACCAAACCCTAACCCTAACCCCAACCCTAACCCTAAACCTAAACCTAACCCCAACTCTAACCCCAACCCTAACACTAATCATAGCTCTAAATCTAACCCTAACCTTAAACCTAACCCTAACAAAAAAATCCCAACCATGACCCTAAACCTTACTCTAACCCTAAATCAAACCCCAACCGCAAACCGAAACACAAAACTAAACCCAGACCTAACAACAACCCTAACCATAACCCTAAACACAACTCCAACTGCAACCCCAAATCCAACCGTAAAGTAACCCTAAGAATATCGCTAACCCTAAATCAAACCATAAACCTAATCCTAAAGTAAACACTAACACAAACCCCAACACCAACACAAACCCTAAACCTAACCCTAACCATAAACCCAAACATAATGCTAACCCTAAACCGAACACTAACACTAACTCCAAAATCAACTTCAACCTCAACCTCAACACAAAACCAAACCGCAAACCCACCCTGACCATAATTCTAAACATAACCATAACCCCAACTCCAAGCCCAGCTGCCACCACAACACCAACCCTAGCCCCAAACTTAACCCTAAACCTAACCCTAATCTTAACTCTAATTCTAAACCTAAACCTCACCATAACAGGAACCCTAACCCTAATACTAACCCTAAACTGAAGCCTAACAACAACCTCAACACCAACCCAAAACACAAATCGAAACCTAACCCTAACCCTAGCCTTAACACTAACTCTAACACCAACTGTAACCCTAAACACAACCCTACAGGTAACCCTAACCCTAAATATAACGCTAACACAAAAAGCAAACCCAAACTAAACCCGAACCCTAACCCCAACCCTAACACTAACACTAAACATAAGCCTAAATCTAAACCTACCCCTAAACCTAACCCTAACACAAACCCCAAACCCAAAGGAAAACACAAACCTAACCCCAAACCTAAAACCAACCTTAACCCTAACCCCAACATGAAATCCAAACCCAAATCTAAACCTAATCCTAACCCTAACCCTAGCTATAACCCTAACCCTAAAACCAACCCTAACCCTAACTGTAACCCTAATCCTAATCCTACCCCTAAACCTAACCCTAGAAACGCAACAACCTTAAACCTAACCATAAACCCAACCACAAACCCAAACCCTAAGTCCAACCCTAACCCTAAACCTAACCCCAACCCTAACACTAAACCTAACCCTAACGCTAAACTTAAACCTAAACCTAAACGTTACCCCAAACATAACACTAACCATAAACACAAAGATAAGCCGAAACCGAATCATAACCCCAAGCCTAAACCTCATCATACCACTACCCCAACCCTGACACTAATCCTAACACTAATTCCAACATCAACCACAAACTCGTCCCCAACCCAAAACCAAACCCCAAACCCAACCCCGACCATAATTCTAAACCTAAACCTAACCCCGACTCCAAGACCAGCTGCCACTCCAACACCAACCCCAACCCCAAACCTAACCCTAACCCTAAACCTAGACATCATCATACCAGTAACCCTAACCCTAACCCTAATGCTAACCCTAAACCGAACCCTAACACCAACCCCAACCCCAACCCAAAACCCAAATCGAAACCTAACTGTAACCCTAGCTTTAACCGTAACCCTAACACCAAGGCTAACCCTATCCACAACCTTACACCTAAACCTAACCCTAAAATTAACCCTAACCCTAAAACTAACTCTAACAAAAAGAAAAACCCAAACCCTAACCCTAACCCTAACCCTAACCCCAAACAAAAATCCAAACCCAAACCTAAACCCTAACCCTAACTCCAACCCAAAACCCAACCCTAACCATAACACTAAACATAATCCTAATCCTAAACCAACCCTCACTCTAACCATAACACTAACCCAAACACTAAATTCAACCCCAACACTAATTCCAACCATAACTTCAACCCCGACCCCAGCCCTAACCCTAACCGTAATCCGAACCCTAAACCTAACCATAACCCTAACACTAACCCCAACCCCAACACCAACCGAAAACCCAAATACAAACTTAAACTTAACCCTAAACCTAAACGTAACCCTAAACTTAACGCTAACCCTAAACCTAACAATAACACAAACCACAAGCCCAATCATAACCCTAAGCATAACCCTAAGGCTAAACCCAAATGCCAACCCCAAACCCTACCCAAAATCCAATGCTCAACCTAACCTTAACCCTCACCCTAAACCCAACACTAACCCGAACCTAAACCCTAACACCAACACCAACACCAACCCCAAATCAAAATCCAATCCTAACCCTAACCAAGCCTTACCCCTAACCCCAACCCCAACCCTAACCCTAACCATAACCCTAACCCTAACCCTAACCCTAACAGAAAACCGCAACCCCAACCCTAACCTAACACTAAACCCAACCCCAACCCCAAACACAAATCCAAACCCTAATCCTAAACCCAACCCTTAAGTTAACCACAAGGCTAACACTAAATGTAACGCTAAACCTAACACTAAACATAGGCCTAATCCGAACACAAACCACAAACCCCAAAACAACTCTCTCTCCAACCCTAAACCCAACCCTAACCCTAAACCTAAACCCAACTCCACCCCCAACCCAAAATCAAACACTAACCTAACCATAACCCAAACTATAAACTCAACCCTAACCCTAACCCTAACGCTAAGCTCAGCACCAACACCAACCCCAAACTCAAATACAAGCCTAACACTAAACCTAACCCTAACACCAACCCCAACAATAACCCTAAACCTAACTCTAACACAAAAGCAAATCCCAAACCCAACCCTCAACACAAACCTAACCCCAAACCTAAAACCAAACCTAACGCTAACCCTAACCACAACCCGAACCCCAAACCCAACCCTTACATAACCCTAACCCTAACCCTAAACCTAAACCCAAACCTAAACCTAACCCTAACCCCAACCCTAACCCTAACCGTAACCATAAACCTAACCCTAACCATAAATTTAAAACTAACCCTAACCCTAAACTTAACCCTAAATGTACACCTAACCCTAATCCTAAACCTAACACTAACCCGAACATCAACCCCAACCTTGTCCACAAACCAAAACCCATCCCGAAACCCAACCCAAACAATAATTTTAAACCTAACCCTAACCCCAACTCCAAGGCCAGACACAACCCCAAGACCAACCCCAACTCAAAACCTAACCCTAAACCTAAGCCAAATCTTAACCCTACACCTAAACCTAAACCTCACCATAACCCTAACCCTACCCTAAACCCAACATTAACCCTAACCCTAACCCTAACACCAACCCCAAAACCAAACCCAAAACCAAATCGAAACCTAACCCTAACCCTAACCAGAACCCAAACTCTAAACCTAACCATAACACTAAAACTAACCCTAACCTTTAACCTAACCATAACGCAAACCACAATCCCAACCTTAACCCTAAGCCTAACTCAAACTCCAAACCCAACTCCAATCCCAAACCCAAATCCAAACCCTAACCCCAACTCCCCCACTAAACCTAACTCAAATTCTACCACGAAAACAAACCAATAACCCAAATCAAAACTTAAATCTAAACCTACCCTAATTCAAAC